>CAMXCT020000157.1:142500-297111 GCA_947184155.2 Cladocopium goreaui | reverse complement strand
TCCTTCCTTTTCCTTCCTTCCTTTTCCTTCCTTCCTTTTCCTTCCTTCCTTTTCCTTCATTCCTTTTCCTTCCTTCCTTTTCCTTCCTTCCTTTTCCTTCCTTCCTTTTCCTTCCTTCCTTCCTTCCATCCAACACATCTCCGTCGACCACTCAGTCTCGCTCCCCCGCGGCGAGTGCAACTAAACGAGAACCCAAGCATCGGAGATGCTTTTGGGAAAAAAAAACAGGTTTAATATCAGGTTTCATGAGGTTTCATCAGGTTTAAATATAGGTTTTCTGAGGATTGGAGAGTTCACATCGATCTGAAAACCATCGGTGCTGAGGTAACCATCCAACAGGACTTCACTTGGCCGCCATTCACGGGCACAAGGCGATTTGGGTATCCCAAGATGTGCCCAACATAAATCACCCAGTTAGGTAACTAATTAGGTAACTATACCAGCAGCATTTATTGCATCTGGGAATGATAATTTTGTTTTTGACACTTGGGTAAGACATATCTAGGACATGATTTCGACTGTATCCAAAGTGATTGTGCGTGCGTGTGTGTGCGTCCGTGTGTGTGTGTGTTACCTTCAAGCACAAGCCCAAGTCGTCTCCTTGAAAATGGTCTGTCCAAATTGATCCAAATTGGAAGTATCCCCAAAACATACAATCCCCCGAACATAAAATCCCCAATTATAGGAGTAAAATCTATGTGAAAAGATGTCGCAAGTAACTTAAGATGGTGTTTCAAAGCTCACCCCCTCCCAGAGAGTCGGGCTTCGTCGAAAAGGTGGCAAATCAGCTCTTATCTCTTGCAATACCTTTGTTCAGGTATTTCGGTGTTGACATCATCAAACTGAGTTTGTCCAAAAATGGGGTACCCCACAATTTGATGCAACAAAAACATCAGGGTCCCCATGAAAACTACCCTCTGGTAATTTAACATAGCTATTGAAAATGACCATTTATAGTGGATTTTCCCATTAAAAATGGTGATGTTCCATAGTTATGTTAGTTTACCAGAGGGTACACTTTCATGGGTATCCATATTTCCAGACACTCCCGGACATAGAATATCATGGTCATGCCACAGAGTGTGCCCTTTTCCCCCACGCGACAGGATGTGGTGGAGACACTGGTGGCGCTTGCACCGGAACCCATGCAGTTGTGCAGGGCACCCTGGTGTTTTAGGTGCCGAAATCATGTCTCATCTTTGAGAAGCTCCAAGCTTCAAAGCAAAAGAACATATGGGGGGTTCCTAAAATGGTTTTCCCGCAAGTCATCCATTTTAATAGGATGTTCCATTGTAAACCGTCCATTTTGGGAAACCCCCATTTTGGGAAACCTCCATATACAGATTCAGACCGTAGTACCATGAACAACTGATTTTCCAATCACTAGTGGGCCATAGGGCCATAATTTGGGTCCGTTCCATATTGCTGTGACTTAACATTCGTTTCTTTCCAAAATGAAGAGCTTAGCTGCTTGGTCATTTCAACTTGGTTTCATTGTTCAACCCTAGACATGAGATGATGACCCCAACTGACGGTTGAAAGCAGCAGCCACTTACTGTGCAGGTCCCCCAACCCCAGGTTTGAGCCACTGCCCTTGTGATTCAAGGCTTGTTGATCATTGAGTGATCATTTGTCTCCACATTTCAAACGGGGTGAAATATCGAAAGGTCTCGAACACTTAAACTTCCACATTGAACATCTGCGACACTTTTAGACACAAACCTCCCGTACTATGTGTTTTGTGTCATGGTCAAGAGTTGGACGAGATACCAATATCGGGGGGAGTGTCATAGGGATTGATATACCCATTGTGAGGATTGCCAATATTGGATGATCACAAACATCTATAAACATCCATAAACCACATACATCCGCATACCATCTTTTGACCATGGCACATATGTGTTCTGTTCCAGGGGTTGAAACCCTAATCGATTTCTTGTGTCAATCCCCCAGGTTTGGCAGTGAATTCCGACGGCATGGCGCCGTTGCATTGCGCTGCGCGTGATGGTCATGAGGACTGGTACTGAACTGCTGGGAAGGCTAACCCAGGAGCTTTCTAAGCCCGCAGAGTTTATTTTGATATACATATATATATATATATGTATATGTTATATTATGATACTTATATATATTATATAGAGGGTTACCTAATGTTCATTAATGATATATATATATATATCTCTTTGAAATTTACTTTGACATTTCGGCCCCTGTAAAAAAAAAGTCAGAGTCAGGCTTTATTAATCCTGGATTGGCATTTAACCAGGGACGGACGGTTTGAAATTTGAAACCCACAAGAATGGTGCTGAACCAACAAACTTGAAGGCTCAAAATTGAAGGCTCAAATTTGAAGGCTCATGGTTATATCATTTATAATTGGCGTATAAGCCCATTTCCTAATCACTTACAATTATGTTTGTTGCTTTATAACCCCCATGAAAACTCTAGTTATAAGTTAGTATGTTTGTACCATAAATCATACTGAAATTCGAGTTATGAACCTATAAACTAGTTCAGTTTGCGACATGGAAAATCAAATGACCCAGTCGAACAAGTTGATTAAAAAAAAACATTTAAAGCCATTTGATGGTTGAAATAGTTGATTAAAACATATTAAAACCCCATGATTTTGGTGTTTTTCCATACCTTTTTTCTCTTACCGGGGCCCCACCGGATCCGGATCCCTGGGATCGAAATGCGTCGCGCCAGGCCACGGCACGAGCGTTGCTGCAACGGGCGCCGGACGGATTTTCGCTGTCAGCGAGCCTCAGATCTTTTCAGTCGATCTCGGGGGGATGATATTGACATACCCTCTGGTAAACTAACGTAACTATGGAAAATCACCATGTTTCATGGGAAAACTCACTATAAATGGCCATTTTCAATAGCTATGTTAGTTTACCAGAGGGTATATTTATCCATAGTCAGATCATAGTCATATCCATAAAAACCCTCTGGTAATGGCTAACAGTTTGCTATTGAACATGGCCATAGAAATAGTTGATTGGATTTACCCATGAAAAATGGTGATTTCCATAGTTATGTAAAAGTTTACCAGAGGGTAGATAGCATAAACGAACAAGGAATTGGCAGAAATGAGACATGGATTGTTTTTTGTTTTTACTGTGAATAGCATTTATGATTTTGTTTGTGATAAATAATGATAAGTATGTGATTTGGCAATGGGAAATACCATTTCTAGATGATTGCTCCTGAATCTATTCAGAGCCTGCCCCTTTGGTGTCATCATGGCAATGGGAAAATCTACCATTGTAATTTTAGATGATTTTCCAATCTATAAACATCCATTTACAGGTGATTTTCCCAAGCTATCAACCCCATTTACAGATGATTTCCCGGCGAACGACCGCGAACGCCTTGATTCCTGGAGGGTAGACGTTGAACCTCAAAGGAGGTGCTGATTAGATGTTACGCTACAGCAAGCATGGGCCATCATTAGAAATAGCTGTATTAGATGTATTAGATATGTAATGTCCGTATGTTTAAATACATATGGATCATCATATATATATATATATATATGTATATATATATATGTGTATGTACACATATGATGTGAGCACTGACCACGGGGCCATGTCAGAGATGTGTCACCGAGGTTGCAGATGCCACAGAAGAGCAGCTCTGCATTGAGGCGGGGGGCGTCCTATCCTTCAGAATCGAAGGTCCCTTGGGTGCATCAAGGTGCTTTGATATCTTGGTTATTTTCAATGAAATTCAATCATTCAAGATATCAAGATGATACCAAATAGCAATTCTCTATGAAGCTACAATTTCAATCATTCAACTTTGCTTTCTTTCTCATCCTGAAGTAATCCACCTTGGAAGAGGGTGAATTTCAGTTTCAGCCAATCCAACGTGATGTAAACTGCTTTGCATGGGGGAGGTCTCCCATTGGCCAGCTCTGTTTCCTCTCTCTACTTTTCTGCGGTGCCCAAATCTTGACCATACCGAGAGATAAATCGTGGTTGTATATTGATCGGAAAGCAACACAGAACCTCCAAACCGATGTGCGGAAGCTGGTTTTCTCTCTGATTATATATATATATATCTCATATAGTTATATATATATACAATTTGTCGGAGTTCCATCTTCTATTTTCAGGCTACTTGCCCCTGCTGTGCCTTGAATCTTTCGTTTGTTTCATCAGTTTCATCCCCATTTTGGCACAGGGTTTTGTCATCATAGCCATGTTTGTCTCGCAATGTTTTCCCTTCGATCCCAGTTTTGGATCTGACTTTTGCAGTGACCGTACCTAAAACCCATGGGTTTCCTCTAGATTTTTCCTTCAACCAATCCACTAAACCATCACATTATATATACACATATTATAGACATATCTATACATGATATATATATATAGACATATCTATACATTATATATATATGTATCTATACATGATATATATATATATATATTATGTAGACCATAATATGTATGTATATGTGGTGATTCAATCATATCACCCCCCCCATTCGCCAGGCCCCTCCACTGGGCGGCGAAGCAGGGTCACGTGGTTTCTCGGCGGTCCGGGCAGGGAACACCTGGTTGAAATACCCGGTGACTTAACGATTTGCTATGGAAAATGGTGATTTTCCATGGAATTTGCTATGGAAAATGGTGATTTTCCATGGAATTTCCATAGAATTTCATGGAAAATGGTGATTTTCCATGGAATTCATCATGGGATATAATGGAGATACCTTCATTATTTCACATAGCCATGGAAAATTTGGGGCATTTATAGATGATTTATGATGATTTACCAATTAAAGATGGTCGTTTTCTCACTCATTTTCCATAGCTACGTTAAATAACCAGAGGGTAAATGTTGGGTTTGTGGAAGTGGCTGTAACTTGGAATTGCTGAAGATAATGTTCTATTTTCCCAGTGGAAAATCCACCACTTGGGGAGTCTCTTCTTTCCTTTTTTTTTCGGGGGTCCTTGGGCACATCCAAATCGAAGTTTCTATAGATTTCCTATCATGGCTTGGAGTAATCCTGATAATGATGGGAAACCCATGACTTTCAACCTGGAAACTGGGATTTTAACGGGCTAATGATGGGGTTCATTTTTGGGCTATCTGGAACAACCCACCCAAATTCTCAGGGTTACTCCCTGGCCACCCCAGATGCTTTAGTGGTTAGTTTGGGCAAACAAAAAGGTCAAATGACTTTACCCCAAAAAGTGGCTTGCAGTTAACACTGTCGGAGCAACCCTGATTTGCGTATAGATTTCCGGACGTTGGGGTGCTGATCATATTTTCGGAATCTCAAGATTATTGATCCTCCGTGAGAGCTTGTCTATGCATTGAAATGCAAACACACATGACAAAGCTGTAGGGTTCGAAGAATGGTACCCCTTCGCCATAACTGCGTCCAACCAAAGGCTCCAATGTGCCCCAGCGTCCAGCTGCAAAGGAAGTGGTGAAATGCTTCTTGGAGTTTGCACCAAAGCCTGCCGCGGGGTCGCCTGAAAGGGAACGGTAGTTGGGCCATGGCAGAGCGTGTTGCTACAGCAAGCACTTCCGAACACACAACCTCCTGGTTCTCACGGAACAAACATAGCAACATGTCTATGTTTGTCAAGACTATATTGTTAAGACATGTTAAGACATGTTAAGACTATATTGTTTATTATGTTCATTGGTTTGTGTGTTTTAGTTGTTGTGTTATGAATATCACACCTAAACCATGAAACATGTATGGTTGCCCGCAAAACTGACGTTTAAACCCACAGACAAGCGTGTTTGGCGCCTAAAAACCACCATGATTGCATACTGAGCATCACCTGCGAAGTGTGTGTATATATATATATACAGCACACACTATTTTTTTCACCCAACCCCCACACTGACCCTTTCACACCATTTCCCTCCATGTTTTTGGTTCATTCATGTTCATTCTATCTAGTCTTATGTCCTTAGTTTTCTCGTTTACATCCCAGTTGTTGCTGTTGATACACATTGACACACCATGTTTAATTGTTATGACTCCGTGATTGGTTGCATTAAACCGAGATGTGTCTATTACAGTACAATGTTTGTTGATTTTGCCAAATGATTAGCTAATGACTAGCTTTCCAAATATTGTTGGTGGTTAATACTCAATTACATTTGGTATTTTTTGAATATATTATCCTTCTGAGCTGATCAGTCCGATTTTTCCAATCCAAGTCTCAGTTGGATCTACCAAGTGCACAGCCCCGAAATGGAGTGATGTTTTTTGCTTCACACATAATACTTTACTGTAAATATATCAAACATTAACCCCAGATGGCCAAGTTAACCCCATTACCAGCTACCAGGCTATCAGTCCCTATTCTTGCTGGTGAAATCTGATGGGTATTGGATAAATCCACATGAGCAGTGTTCAAAACCCCTGTTGGTTGATGATTAGTTCAGGGATTACCCTCTGGTAAACTAACATAGCTATTGGAAATTGCCATTTATAGTGGATTTACCCATTAAAAAATAGTGATTTTCCATAGCTATGTTAGTTTACCAGAGGGTATATTAAATATAATGTGGAATATTACGAAGGGGGAATCCCTATTAACCACAACCAGTATGAAAGGACGACAGTTCGCGTCTTAGACACACTGCTCAATTAGGGATTCACCAACCATTTATGCCCAATGGATCTGAAGAGTTGGTAAATCATATGTAATCATCCATAAGCTGGGTAAATTACTGTATAACGACCTCACTACGACCTCACTGGGAATCATGGTTAGTAAGGGAAATCATCCCCAAATGGGCTTAATTCAGGTTAGTGAATTATTATAATTTACCCAGATAGTTGGTTTACCCTCCATCAAATAGAATGATTAGTTCGCCCTCCAACTATATCAACTATTCAGTTCTAGTTGATGATCAACTATTTGTTTGGGAAAAACCCTCCATCAGATTGACAGAACCGATTTGTACTTCAGGTCATTTGTGTCGAAGCCGATAGCGCCGGCAACAGCGCCTTGCACTTTGCCGCCGCGGGCGGTCCCTCGGCAGAAGAGCTTTGCGTTGACATCCTTCCAGGTGAAGAGAGGGGATTTCACATATGATTTATGGAGTGTATGTATATGTATATAATCGATATATGTAGGTATGTAATGGTATGTATACAGTATGCTATATGCATGTATATGTGCACAGTGTATTTCAACACCCATCAAACATATCCCAGATTGGGGGGCGAAAAGGTTGGTTGTAAATACAATTTGGGACTAAGCAAGTGGAGTTAAGCTGGGGAAGCCAACTGAATGGATAGTTTAGTACTTCAATACTTCAATATCTGGCTATGGATGGTCATGTATATCAACTAAGTGAGAGAACGTGTCAACGTGTTGCAGGATATCAATATCTACCCTCCAGTAAACAGAGATAGATCATATGGTACAATCCATGGATGTCGGATGTCTATATTGGTGGAAAATCTTGTTTGGTCATTACTATGCCAATCTTGCCCTCCACATGTATGTATATGTTTTTTTACTATGGAAAATCCAAGATGAACTTAGATTATTCCGAACTTGAAGTCCATAGATGTCGATCAGTTTTTGTTGGTTTATTGGAGGACAAAGACTTAGCCCAGGGTAAGCCTTCGAGCGACGGTTGGTCCCTTGGTCTAAGGTCATACGGTGACGTGTCATACTCTTCTAAGCCACGCAGGGTCCGGGAGCCATGGCTCAGAAATTCCTGTGATTTCTGTGATTTCAGATGGAAAATCATCTGTAAATGTCAGATCCCATGACAATCCCATAGATGATTTGGCATAATCAACAAATCCATCTATAGAGTTTTTGCAACTTGGAGCATGTCCAATGTCCGCCTCGCCTTGTGGCATAAAATCTATAAATGGTGAATTTTCAGCATGCCATGTGTGATTACCAGAGAGTTGCTGGTGCACCAAGAGTTCCCGAATACCTGGATGACATTGGAGGGTTCCAACTTGAATCAATGATTGTTGCTGGTAGTGTATTGATTTTCCCCTTCTGGTTGGGTGATATTCATGGGATTCGGTAAGGAATATGACTACTCGTAGGTTTCAGACAAACTCGTTGTCTTGCAGAAGTGTCCTTACTCCAACCGAGTGATAGCGTATTGATAGCGTGCTATTGAATATATCACATTATATGGCTATGGATCAATACCTATACATACCATTTTTAGGGGGATGAACATCCATTTACCAGCTATTTTGATGTTCACCAGGGGGATAGGGTTTTGACCCATCCCCATATCACCATTTCGGGTGGTCTAAACAATGTAAACCACATTTTTGGTTGGTTGTTAAGTCTATTTTAAACCATGCGATGTTGGTAAAGCAAACACAGCCCATATCTTGATGGTCTATACCAACAATTTATGTTAAAATGGGGGATGGTTTACTATCGCTACTTATGGCTTTACTAACATTAACCGCTTTATTTGCTTTTTCAACAAAAGAAACAGTGTGTTCTCTCAACATCGACCTGGGTCGCATCTGGGCCTCAGGCCTTCCAACGAACTGTCGGATCGCGGCATTTTGCTCCTGAGTGCTGTGAACCGCTTTGATCGACAAACGGCCAGGCCCCTGGCAGGTGGCAGGCTTTTGGCAGGGCACCCATTTATCACAAGTTGTATACCTAGGGGGCATGGCCATCTATCTATTTTCATACTGTAGGTTTTTTTTTCATACCCGGTCTACACGATAATATGATATTTTACATAGAGTATATGGATTCCCCAATAAAGGAATGGATGGCCATAAACAGATTTTGAGCATGGCACTGGCTTTTTCCCCACATCTTTGTGTGGGGTTCTTGTTTTTGATTCTGTATCCCGGGCTCCTCCTCCGCCTTCTCCTCCTCCGCCCTCCTCCACACTTTGTCCACACACACTTTATCAACAAACACTTTGTCCAAAACACTTTGTCCACACACACTTTGTCCACACACACTTTGTCACCACACACTTTGTCCACAAACACTTTGTCCACAAACACTTTGTCCACACACGCTTTATCAACATACACTTTGTCACCACAACACACACACAACACACACGCACACACACACACACCAACAGACACAACACACAACAACACACACACAACAACACAACAACACAACAACACACACACACGCAAAAGACACTTGGTGACATTCACACACACACACACAACAACACACACACACACACAACACACACACACACGTCCACACACGCTTTATCAACATACACTTTGTCACCACAACACACACACAACACACACGCACACACACACACCAACAGACACAACACACAACAACACACACACGCAAAAGACACTTGGTGACATTCACACACACACACAACAACACACACACAACACACACACACACAACACACAACACACACACACAAAAACACACTTGGTGACATCCGTGGCAGGCGTGGCACTTGGTGACATCCACCTTCGTTTCACGTGGCAGGCGTGGCACAAAACTCGCATCCACCGTCGTTTTGCGTGGCAGGCGTGGCACTCATGGTACTGTGTGGCGCGCTTGGTCCGGATTTGTCGCCCGGGGCGCCGCGGCACTTTGCGTGGCAGGCGTGGCACTTGGTGACATCCACCTTCGTTTCACGTGGCACGCGTGGCACAAAACTCGCATCCACCGTCGTTTTGCGTGGCCGGCGTGGCACTCATGGTACTGTGTGGCGCGCTTGGGCCGGGATTGGGCGCCTGTGACGCCGCGCCACTTTGCGTGGCATGCGTGGCACAACCTGACATCCACCGTCGTTTCACGTGGCAGGCGTGGCACAAACTCACATCAAACGCCCTTTTGCGTGGCCGGCGTGGCACTCATGGTACTGTGTGGCGCGCTTGGGCCGGGATTGGGCGCCTGTGACGCCGCGCCACTTTGCGTGGCAGGCGTGGCACAACCTGACATCCACCGTCGTTTCACGTGGCAGGCGTGGCACAAACTCACATCAAACGCCGTTTTGCGTGGCAGGCATGGCACAGATGGCACTGGGTGGCGCCCTTGGGCCGGGCTTGGGCGCCTGTGACGCCGCGCCACTTTGCGTGGCAGGCGTGGCACAACCTGACATCCACCGTCGTTTCACGTGGCAGGCGTGGCACAAAGTCACATCTACCGTCGTTTTGCGTGGCAGGCATGGCACAGATGGTACTGGGTGGCGCCCTTGGGCCGGGCTTGGGCGCCTGTGACGCCGCGCCACTTTGCGTGGCAGGCGTGGCACAACCTGACATCCACCTTCGTTTCACGTGGCAGGCGTGGCACAAACTCACATCCACCGTCGTTTTGCGTGGCATCAGATGGCACTGGGTGGCGCGCTTCGGGTTGGGCGCCCGTCACTTTGCGTGGCAGGCGTGGCACTGACATCCAGTTTCACGTGGCAGGCGTGGCACAAACTCACATCTACGTCGTTTTGCGTGGCAGGCCAGATGGCATTGGGTGGCGCGCTTGGACGGGCTTGGGCGCCTGTGACGCCGCGGCACTTTGCGTGGCAGGCGTGGCACAAACTCACATCACGTCGTTTCACGTGGCAGGCGTGGCACAAACTCACATCTACGTCGTTTTGCGTGGCAGGCGTGGCACTTATGGTACTGGGTGGCGCCCTTGGGCCGGGATTGGGCGCCGGGACGCCGCGGCACTTTGCGTGGCAGGCGTGGCACAACCTGACATCCACCTTCGTTTCACGTGGCAGGCGTGGCACAAACTCACATCTACCGTCGTTTTGCGTGGCAGGCGTGGCACTGATGGTACTGGGTGGCGCCCTTGGGCCGGGATTTGGCGCCGGGGCGCCGCGCCACTTTGCGTGGCAGGCGTGGCACAATCTGACATCCACCTTCGTTTCACGTGGCAGGCGTGGCACAATCTCACATCTACCGTCGTTTTGCGTGGCAGGCGTGCCACTTATGGTACTGGGTGGCGCCCTTGGGCCGGGATTTGGCGCCGGGGCGCCGCGCCGCAACTTCTGATACTACCTGCCAGGTACTGACCTCATCGCGTACATGGTCCACGCCGACACCCGCACTCACACACACACAGACACACACACACATACACACACACACACGCACACACACACACAGATAAACACACACACACAGACAAACACAAACACAAACACACACACACACGCACACATACACGCCCACGCACACACACACACACCACACACACACACATCATCCAAACGCCAGTCGTGGGCCATCCGTTTTCGTGATGGTCTGCGCTGTACGTTTGCGGACACATAATCAATGGTCACGCATCGATTGCCCTTCGCCGCACTTCCTGGCGTGGGGCATCTTTGATCGTGGCCGCACACCACACACATACTCGCACACACACACACACGCACACCCACACACCTCACCCACAAACACAACTCATCCGTACACAACTTACTCACACATACTCGTCCACACATAACTTACTCCACACCAATCCTTCACCGTCTCTTTTCTCTTTCTTGCTTACCCCATGCCGTCTTTGCCTTTCTTTTGTTGCTTGTTGGAAGAAGTTGACTTGTGGGGTTATCCGGTCCTTTAATTGTTGTTTTTCTACTGTTGGTTGGTTCATAGAGGGGTCACCCGGATTGAACAGAGAACACGAAACTGGGATGAAACTTATGAAACTGGGATGATGTACGGAGCAGGGAAAACTTCGCAACATTATGGGAGGACCATGGAACTTGGTAGTTTCATATATGGTAGCCATGGTTTAAATCGTTGCCAAAAAAAATCCCGCCAAGCTGGGAGAAAAGGATGATAGGATGGTCCAAGTCCAAGTATTCCAAGTGTTTGGGTCTATTTGAACATCACTATTGGGAGAGAGACAATGAAGTAGTGACTAGTGATTTGACTTTTCTACTTGTGGCTACCCCAAAACGTTTTTTTGGGTGGCCAGCAACCCCAAAGACCTTCCGCAAGGATATGAAGGATGTTCGCTCCCAGCTACTGAGCATCAACTCCGGGCTGTTTCATGATGAGCCTAGCTTTCAGCTCTCAGCCAAGGCTCTTCATATTGCTGCAGATCGAGGTGAGAAGGAAGTGGCAGAGGTCTCAGTTGTTGTCAAAAATCTGGTGATGTTTAGCATGATCTACCTCTGTTTTAGATGGTGAAACCCAGCTGTTTGATGGTTGAACCCTTTTTTGTTGCTGCAATTTTCACTTGGAAACTGCTTAAAACAGTTACATCATGTTAAATCCTCCATTTCTGTTTGTGAAATCTCCTTTTTTCGATTTGAAAGCCATAGGTTTCTCCCCTTTATACGGCCCAGGTTGATACTCTGCTCCAGGCTGCCCCAGACAGATCTGCCTTACTTGGCATGTTGGGGGCCTTAGAAGTCCTATTTTTTTCTGTGGAATCGAAGATCCCCATAGCCTGTGATTACTAACTTCTGTGGTTACATAGCCAAGTTAGTTCATAACTAGGCAAAGTTTGTAAGTGTAGCAAAGTTTGTTTTAGAATCAAAACCTCCTCTCAAACCACTCGAATTCCTGGTCCAAACTATGTCAATCTATGTCGTCAGTCTGGGTCAACCTTGTATGAGTACGTCAGTACTTCGCGATAGGGATATATTATATTGAAGTATTTGCAGTAGATACCTAGGCCTTCCGCAGGCCGTTTTTTCAGCCCGAAGCTGTTCAGGCTGAAATTTTAGCCCGAATGGATTTTTTTCGCCTGGGGTGTTTTTAGTGATTTTGATGATGTTTGGTTAAGATGCCCGCTCACACTATATATATTGTTGATATATTGTTGATAACAGTGTTAAATAAGTTTACTGTTTTACATGAAAATCTCATTTCGGGTGTTTTCGCCTGTTTCGTGGGTGTTTTCGCCCGTTTCGTGGGTGTTTCCGCCCGAAAAAAAATATAAAAATTAAAAACCAGAATAAAAAAACAGCGAACATCACCCACAGAGCATTTCTTTTCACCTGGATCGTCCACCAGGATCTTATCAGAATACCTCAAAATATGGATAAAATCACTTTCCGCCTGAGTTTTCAGTTTCCACCGCAGGCTGATATTTAAGGTAAGGCTGAAATTCAAGCCCTTTGGAAGATACAGGTATGTATATATTATATATTATATCTTGTCTATATTTAGAATATTCATGAATATTCTATATAATATAGGCACCCCAATAACAAACCATCCCGAAATTGTGTAGATTTATGATTGGTTTTCCCACATTAAAATATATACTGTATATGTATATATATACAATTATATAATTACATACATACATATATCTATATATGTATCTATATGTATGTATGTATGGATGGATGGATGGATGGATGGATGGATGTATGTAATGTAATGTAATGTAATGTAATGTAATGTAATGTAATGTAATGTAATGTAATGTAATGTAATGTAATGTAATGTATGTATGTATGTATGTATGTATGTATGTATGTAATCCTACGCAGCTTTAAAGACAAGGTCACTTTTTCCAAAGGCCATGCCAGCCACGACGGTCGCCGTCCGTCGCCGTTTTCCAGGTCCGACAAGTTGGGTCAAACGGCCTTGCACTTGGCCTGCGAACGTGGCCACGGGGCCGTAGTTCCGGATGCCCAGATGGGGAAATCTGGGGACCATGCGGATGTTGATATTAGAAGCGTGATTGAAATGGGATTGAACATGGAGATAAATGTGGGTTTTGAATGGTTTTGATATTACAATTTGGGATCTTAATGGGGATTTATCGGGATCAATCTAGATGTTGAGAATGCAATTATTACAATATGACTGGACAAAATTGGTTGCTGTAATCAGCAATAGTGGGATAGTCATAGGGATGATCACAAGAGTTACAGTGGGATAGTGATGGATATTGTAAATATGATCAATGCATGATGAATGGATTATGAACTGACCTATCCAGGGCACAGAATGGGTTTTGACACATAGCAACATAATCAACCAAAAATGGTAGACGGGACCTAGATTTTTTTTTGCATTAAAGCCAAGGACTTGCATTATGTAAAAAAAAAAGTTAAGCCAGATTCCACACCGGCGACTTTGCCAATAAATAATTCATCTGGCTGGTGGTTTGGAACATTTTTTTTTCCATTTCACATATGGGATGCCAATCTTCCCATTGACAAACTCCATTATTTTTCAAGATGGCTATTGCACCACCAACCAGTCATGATTTATTAAGCTAAGTAGCATCAGTTGGCTGGTCAGGCTGGTCACCTGTGGGGAGGGGGTTGTGGAACCATAATTATTGTTGGAACAAAAGAGGGTTACCCCATTCTGCTCTCTTTTCTACCGCAGTTTTCGTTTCTTGGTTATAAAAGCACTACGTGGTGTCTGAAACTGAATCTCACTTTTGCTGGTTAAATCAGTTAAATCCTCCTTATTGTTGGCTAAACCGGCTAAACCCTCCGTTTTTCTTGGCATTTTCCCATTCTGCTCACACCCGAAACCACCCTTCGCTTCTTGCGCTTTCGAGGTGCGAAAGCTGCTGCACTCAACATGCGATTCCCACCTGGTGTCGGCCAGAGAACGGATCACAGGCCATTTTTTGCCATCAACAGAGATCAGTCAGCAGAAAGGGATCATAGCATCTGGAAAACCATAGGAAAACCATAGGAAAATGGTGATTTAATGAGGTCTTATGGTGGTTTAATGGAATTTAATGGGATTTACCCTCTGGTAAACTAACATAACTATGGAAAATCACCATGTGGCAATTTCATTGTTTTTTTTCAACTATTTCTATGGATTCTATGGCAAGTTGAAAAATAGCAAACTGTTTGTTTACCGGTAATCCCTACAAAATGATCCGGCTCTCCATCAGGGATTATAAGATCATTATAATATGCAGTCAGTAGGAAAACCGATCGATTCTTCCGATTCGATTCGATTCTGACTCTTTTGGGTGCAGTTGAGGTTGCAAATGGGTTTCTCACCATGGTTTTTTTACCCCCGAGACATTGGGATATAACCCCTACAATTATGGTCATATAGCCACTTTTAACTGGAACTGCACTTCCAAGTAGTCATGAAAATCATGAGCTTCTTATGATAGATGGTCAGGAGTGGGGGAATCATGGTCCTCATGAATTCTGATGGGTTGGGAATCGTAATGAATGGTCATGATATGTTGTGATGAATTATTGTAATGAATTTGGTTTGGAAAGAGTTACCCTCTGGTAAACTAACATAACTATGGAAAATCCCCATTTTCAATGGGTAAATCCACCATAAATGGTCATTTTCAATAGCTATTTTGACATAACCAGAGGGTAGAACTATTTCTCCAAATGGTCTTCTTTCCAGTTGGTGAATCATCATAACCCAGCATAATCCAGCCAGATTTACCATCTGGTTATGACTAAGATAGCCATGGAAAATCACCATTTTTCATAGGTAAACCATCTATTTTTATGGGCCATCTATACCATGGCTATGTTAGTCATAACCAGAGGGTAATGGGATATCATGGGATTTGTAGCCATCTGGTTTGGGGTGATCCGCTTGGACATGTTCAGTAAGCGCATGCAAGGTGGGGCCCCTGTTTACGAGAGCTAAGTTGGTGCAAATAAGTTGTTTAATTGGGGTCTATGAAGGATATATATAGGGTTTATAGACTAACTTATAGCTAGGGGGCTCCACGTTGTAGGGGTATGGGGGTGGGATTGGATTTGTTTAAGTGAAATTCTATATGCAGACAATATTTTGCATGGTTTCGCTCGAAAAGTGGGTGATTGCTGCAGACTTCCCCTTGAACCAAGTCTGACCTTTTCTTTGGCAAAGTTACCCAAAACAAATATGGGTATGGATCAATACCTATTAATACCATTTTTAGTGGGAATGAACATCCATTTACCAGCTATTTTGATGTTCACCAGGGGTACAAGGTTTTGACACACTGCCATATGAACAAAAACATGCTCCTTGGCTTGATGTTGAATTTGGGATTGCTAGACTTTTCTTCAGGATTTATCAGAGAGCTTGGCAAGTGTCCAATTTTGAGGGGGACCTGGATAAATGAGATACTGAGCTACTTTATCGGATGTACTCCATTCACACACCCTCCCAAATTCAGTTGGATCGTCGCATTGGAATGATCCAACTGAGCTTAGGAATAAAGTTTGCAGCTGGATCATCATCATCCACAGTTCAAACAATACCACATAGTTTTCTTACGTCTTTACACTGGCATGACTTGCAGATACTGTATCTCTGTCAATATTTTTTGTGATCTTCAGCTTCAGAGCTTATCTAAATGTTTGGTGGTTTGAATGCATGGTTTATCTCGGTTTGTTTGAAGATTTTGTTTCTCACAATTCCCACAGATCATCATTTTCCCTCATCAACATCAGATTCTTGGTTATGGCCGCATAGCCATGCATAGCCCATTGATGGACAACCACACGTTACAGCGCAATTTGTTCAGAGGTAGAGGTATTGGTTGCACACATATTTATCATATATATATGTATACACATTCATATTGATATAGTGATACACTATGTACACATATCTTATTTATCATTACATGCTCATTACATGCTCCTGACATCCCCATTTTGAGCTGGGCTCAGGGCAGACGGCGCTGCATATGGCAGCGGAAGCTGGTCACAATGAAGCAGCACCTTGGGCGACGCTGGTGAAACTGGATGAAACTGGATGGGGAATGGGTTGGGGACCAAAAAACCCTGGTTTTGTCATGGTTTTGACATGTTTTCACTTTAAAACCCTGTTGATGAACTGGGTCTTGTAACAGCAAAACTATTTGGATGTTGACATTAACCACAGCAAAACTATGGGGGTTGAGATGGTTTTACTCTTACAAGAATATGGGGATTGCAAGGATTTATACGGCGGGGACGGGAGATCAGGAGGAACTTCTCGGCCAACTGAATGGCGAGGGCTAGTTGATTCATCAGCCAAAAAGAGACCACTGTTATGCCTCAAGCTGATTTGAAGTTAAACGACAAAATGACATGGGCAAACTATTTGGAAGGTATCTTAACCTAGGTTGCACAATGTGTATCTCAATTTACATGCTGTGTGTCTATTGTTTTTTATGGTCAACAGATCTTAAACCCCCGATGTTTTCGACTAATGTTTGATAGTTCAATCCCTATGTTTTGATGCCTAAATCCCAATGTTTGAATCTATTTCATGGATCCCCTCAACTACTAGAGGGTCTAAGATGGTTTGCCTAGGGCTCCCAAGATGGAAGGTCTAAGATGGTCTGAAAATCATTGTAGACCTTTTGCCTCCTACCATGTTAGACCCTTACTATCATGAGGGAAATCCATTCTAGACCTTTTGGCTTTTGCATAGGGAACTTCATCTTAGACCCTTTGCATCCTTGGAACCTTAATAAAGGTTGCCAAACGCATACCAAGCAACCACAACCAACATCAATCAACCACAACCAGTGGAGACATAAGGCGCAATCTTGTTGTCACAAGATGATGGTAAAATGGCGATGTTATTTTTTATGTAATGGATTGTAATGGTTCATAATGGTGCATAATTACACAAATAAACGAATAACATATTTGATGAATGCTTGCGAATCGCATAATAACATATTGGGACATGATTCCAAATCAAGTACTCATTGGTATCAACACATATCATTGATATCTTTGTTGATGGTGATGGTTTCTCTTCTGTGTAGTTGGGAATGATCCATCTTGATGGGTCTGAAATGATGTTCCCATAGCATTTGTGGTGAATATTTCTGGTTTCAGAATGTGGTAAACCATTTCAGACCCATGAAGATGAGGAAAAGATAATTTATCTGGAATATCTTCTGACATTCTATCTGGCATTCTATCTGCCAAATCTTCAAGCATTCTATCTGACATTCTATCTGGCATATCTTCTGACATTCTATCTGGCATATCTTCTGGCATTCTATCGGGCATATCTTCTGACATTCTATCTGGCATATCTTCTGACATTCTTTCTGATATGTTGAGGGTGATGGTTTCTCTTCTGTATAGTTGGGAATGGTCCATCTTGATGGGTCTGAAATGATGTTCCCATAGCATTTGTGGTGAATGTTTCTGGTTTCAGAATGTGGTAAACCATTTCAGACCCATGAAGATGAGGAAAAGATAATTTATCTGGAATATCTTCTGACATTCTATCTGGTATTCTATCTGCCAAATCTTCAAGCATTCTATCTGACATTCTATCTGGCATATCTTCTGACATTCTATCTGGCATATCTTCTGGCATTCTATCTGGCATATCTTCTGACATTCTATCTGGCATATCTTCTGACATTCTTTCTGATATGTTGATGGTGATGGTTTCTCTTCTGTATAGTTGGGAATGGTCCATCTTGATGGGTCTGAAATGATGTTCCCATAGCATTTGTGGTGAATATTTCTGGTTTCAGGATGTGGTAAACCATTTCAGACCCATGAAGATGAGGAAAAGATAAGAAAAACATATTGGGTCACATCACATAATTACACATCCAACCCCAAAATACCTCGAAGGTGGAAATAATTCTATCTGGCGGAAAAAATGCAAGGCGAGCATTTTGCAATGGAAGCTGTCAGGATGCGTCGTGTTAATCAGAGCTTTTTCAAACTGCCCTCGGTGGAATGGTCGAATGGCAAGATTTGGATATTTGGGATTGGTTTATTCAAAGTTGTGGGTAGACACAGTTCAGGATAACTCTGGGGTAAGTTGGTTTTACTCGAGTCGAGAAAAATCAGGTTTTTTAAACTTACCCCCTATGTTAGGAAATCTTAAGGCACCAGAGTGTGACAAATATTTATTCATGTTTATTGTATAACCCAAAAATTGTTAATTTGAATTCCATCTGCATGTAAAACAAATAGACTAATACTAAATCAATATAGTCTCGAAATAACCACAATATAACCCTTAAATAAGAGAATATAGGAGATATGCTCCTGAGGGAAGGTACTTCAAGCTTTGATGTTAGGCTTACTGCCGGAGATGCCGGGCCCAGGGGTCTAAAGTGAAGTTACCTCTCTGAGCCTTCCAGTATCATAGCTGTGTTATGTGCAAGTTCCCGGACCCCTAGGTAAGGTCTAGCATGGTTCCGTTATGTTTCTGGAATCACCTAGGTATTTATCATTCCAGACCCCACTTTAGACCCTAGATCCAGGGTCTACAATGAAGTTTCCTAGGGTCTGGGGATAGTAGTTGAGAGGATTTTCATGGTAATTAGAACCCCAATCAACACAATAATTTCCCCCATGTTTTCCACCCAAAAATGTCACCTTCGCAACGGTGCGGAGGTGCGCGCCATCCTGGAAGCCTCGCCCTTGCGCGAGACGTCTCTGGCCACGGATCGGGGCGCACGGAACACGGCGCTGCATCTGGCGGCCGAGTCGGGGCCTAGGGACGACCTGGGAAATCTGTGGGATTTCAGCCATTAAAAAACGAGGATCTCATCCATCAACAATTGGAATATCATGGTGTCATGGGGATTAGCATCTGGCATTTAAGATTGAAGAATGTGTTTTGTTGTCCATTTCCAAGAGTTGAGATTATCACTTCTTCTTGGGATGATAGAATTCTTGACGCCTATAAGTCCATAATTATTGGTGTTTTTGGGAACTATGTTCATCTATTTTCATCTATATACCCTCTGGTTATTTAACATAGCCATGGTATAGATGGCCCATAGAAATAGATGGTTTACCGAACTTAAACATGGTGATTTTCCATGGCGAACTGTTAGTCATAACCAGATGGTACTTGGGATATCTAGGGACAATGATCATGGAAACCAGTGGATTAATGTGGATTATTTGAGATCGGCTATTTTCAGAGAAACCCAAAAAAAGAATCAACATTTCATCTATACATTCTTACTTGGTGGCTCATCCCACTTAGTAAGTGGGTTATAACCCCAGTTATAAATGGGATAAGTAGGGTTAATCCACTTATAACTGGGGTTATAACCCACTTACTAAGTGGGATGAGCCACCAAGTATGATAGTCTCATTTCCAGCATTTCAACCATCACCAAGGCGGGGCCACCTGGAGACTGTGAAGACTCTGTCGGGGGGCCAATGGAGCTTTTAAGGAGGGCTTCTGACCAATGGGGACTATCATTGGGATATGGATAGTAAATGATAGTAATCCCTTCCCACTGAATTCAAATGCCAAAACAAGGACCCCAGCATGAAGATTACTAAACCACGCATATGGTTTAGGGCATTTAATCGGGAAGGGGCAATGGATGGTTGCTACCCAGAAAAAAATGGACGGTTCACTTCCATACTGATCAGTCAATCTGTGAATTTTCGCTTGTTTGCTGACACTCTCCGTACAAGCTTCCGTGGTTGGTTTGAGATGCTGACTGCGGTGGATGATGCTCACAACGATAGTCATCATGAAGGAGGAGGATAATTAGCATCCTCATTCTCATCCTCATCCTCCACCTCATCATCATCATAATAATATCATCATCATCATCATCATCATCAACATAAACATCAACGGATATGGCAACAACCCGGGTTGTGTTAATGCTGGTTGTGATCTTATGCCTCCTGTCTGGCAATAATTCCACCGGAGACAAGCCTCCGCCTGACCAGGGTGGAGCATTGTCCAGATACAGAGAGCTTGTTGATGGCGCAAGAGAAATTTGCGGGACAAACTGTCGGGGAACCCAGGGAACTCAAGGAACCGAGAAGCAAAAGATCGGTGGATAAAGATGATAAAGGTGATCAAAATCTATGCCAATTCATTGTTTGCAATATGTAGAGAACGACAACTGCAAAGACCAAACTATCGGCCATATGTCTCAAGATTATTTACCCAAAAATCTTTGATGATTTGATTTAACACATGAATGGCCGTACGGGTCTTAGGGTTTTGCCCAAACATAATCCAAACCACACCCCCTCTTTGACATGCTTTCGCTAGGCTGGACACTGATTGTGTTGCTACATTGCTGCACATCACCAAAAGGGATGCTTCTAAGACCAGTGCTTTGGAAGGTTGTGTGCGTTTTCTTGCGTTTGTGTAGTTTTTTTAGTTGATAGGAACGATCTTTTCACGCATCTGCATCTATCTAAAATTATCTATATACACAATTACAGAATATTAGAGATAGTTTATATATATATAATATAATATATATATATATACATAATATATATATATATATTATATAATATATATATAATATATGTATATATATAATATAATATATATATATGTATACATATATATATAATATATATTATATATATATATTATATTATAAATATATATATATATATACATATATATATATACATATATATATATAATTATTATACCTAACTATATGTACATACACATGATATATAATATATACAGTACAAGCATAATATGGGCACCTTTGTTTGGGGGGTCAGCTAGTCAGATAGCTCCATTTTGGTTCCCCAAACCCAGCCCTGACCCATGGCTGAGGCGCTCCATTTGGCCGCTGGGGCGGGACATGCGGAGCTGTGCAAGGTCTTGTTGGAGCCGGGGACCTCGGGTGAAACACCCAGCGCACAACGTGGTGGGCAACGGCAACGCAGGTCCGATAGGTGTTGAGCCTTAATAAAAAAGGTTATAACCAAGACGAACATGGAGTTGTAGGTGATTTATGATAGCCAAGTTCATTGTGAAAAATCTAGATCTACCAAGCAACATGGAAAGTGATGGGTGAATTATGATAGCGAACTTTGTTGAAATCACGAGTTTAACGACATGGTTTATAGTAGGTACAGTACATTGACATAGTTATTCGGTGTTATTCGGGTTTACAAACCAATAGACATACCTGGGGGGGGCACCTTCTCACCGGGTAGTTTGGTACTAATCTATATTTTTTGATCACAATGTGGGCACCCCCAGCTGTGTTTGCTGGTTTACAAACCCCTCCTGCACATTTACTGTAATAACAATCACCGCCACACCACACTAAAACATGTAGGTCCCGTGGTCTTCAATTCATGTTTTGATGTATTTGGACCTACTGTCCTGCCCTCTTTTGTTTTGAAATTCCATCTAGCCGATTTCAGTTGAGTCTTTGTCTAGTTGGTCAACCTCCGCTCTTTTTACCCTTCGGTAGTTGAACATGGCAATGGTAAATCCCAGCAAGCCATGGACCTGATTGCCAGAGGGTATATTGTAGTCCATTATAGTCATATCTATACCTTTAGTGTATAAATCATTCAGCTATAACTATATATATATGTATATATATATATACTATGATGTTCTTTTCTTACTGGTTGGTTGATAAATAGAGGGCTACTATGTTAGTTAATAGTAAACCATCCCCAAATTTAGCATAAATAGATGTTTTTTTGTTGCTATCAATCCATATGGGTGGTTTATGACATTGCTTTTATTAGACACCCCCAGTCAACAAAGGTAAAATGATCAAACACAGTTTATACATGTTTATAGCAAGCCGGCCCCTATATTTTCCTAAAAGGACAATGTTGTGTATATCTATATATATATATATATGCAGTTGGTTAATACACCCCATTATATAACTACAGACATATCTACTCTATGCAGATGGTGTGTGTTGTGATTGCAGAGACCATGTAGTCTTAGTGGACCGCACGAGGCTGGCACATACTCTCTCCTCTACGATGTTGTCCACACAGGCGAGAGTGCCAGCCTTGAAAAGATGTGTGTTGGTCAGAAATATGGCACCATCTGGCACCTGAAATCCACAGCTTATGCCTATGATTACTACGTCGTCATCTCTTCTTCCTGTTTTTTTTCTGGATGAAACTGGTGCGGAAGGTACCACATTGGTTTAAATTGCTTGGTGGTTTCAACATGTTTCACCCATTTCTGAAAATTTCAACTCCAACGGAGGGATGATCCCAACTGACATGCCCACGAATGATGGTTTACTAATTGAAAATGATGGTTTAACATATTGAAGATGTTTATATATATATATACATACATTAACATTAAAGAATATTAAATATGATATTAACTACTATTAACTGAATATATACTGTAGTTACTAGTCACAGACAGCCAGACATGCCCAGCTATTTTAATAACATGATGATCTCCAAGCGATGTCTCTGACCAGGACAAGTCAGGAGGCTTCACTCCGTCACTCGGTTTCAGAGAAGCTTCCGCTGAGGGGATCTGAAGCAAGACGCTTTGGATGATATGTGATGATATTGATACGGTATGAAGTTTATCGATGACATTATATTGAATGGGGATTATAATAATATTAAATAGATCATATGATGTTGATATTATAAAGATTTATCACAATGATATTAGATGTATCTAAAGCTGAGGGGATGATACTATGGTATCCTCATGATGATGATGATGATGATGATGATGATGATGATGATGATGATGATGATGATGATATGTGATGATACCATAATATCATCGATACTAAATGTATAATAAACACCTTATTGATTTAACTTGTTTCCGTAGTTTGTTTTCTCTTGGGTGCCACAGTTATGGATTCATCACCAGTATTTCCTCAGAATGTGTTGGGGTTGATATCCCCACATTGTTCTTGAAATCTGTTGACGCTTATCCTCTGGTGAACCAACATAGCAATGGAAAATCACCATTTTTAATGGGAAAATCCACTATAAATGGCCATTTTCCATTGCTATGTTAGTTCACCAGAGGGTATCCTAAAGCATTGTTGGGCTTGATATCAATGAAACTGAACCAGTTTTGGGCTAAACGCCACCCTGATGTCTTGGTGAATGTGATACCATCTGGTTATGACTAACATAGCCATGGAAAATCACATTTTTTAATAGGTAAACCATCTATTTCTATGGGCCATCGAAAAACCATGGCTATGTTAGTCATAACCAGAGGGTGTCACTAATATCACGATTGTTCCGTAATATCCTTTTGGCTGGTGATTTTAAGTATGATCCCCACATTGTCCTGATATAGGTAGCTTGCGACTCTCCCCATGGTCTCCACATTGTTTGACTGGTTCTTGTGGTGCCTCAGATGGTTTTTGTGTCCCAGAATTAATTGCCGTAGTTGCATATAAAACTTACAGGAGCCTACAAAAATTCAATACTTGGTAGTCACAACCAGCGTTTTTCTGTAGAGTATAATGCGAAAAGATAGACAAAGTTATCAGGCGCCAGCATTTTTGTAGGATTTCACTTTTCCAATATTTTTGCCGATCAATCCACTTCTTGAAAATACCATGTTGGCATTTCATCCTTCAAGCCATTTCTTGATGGTTTAGCCGACGACATTTCGCCACAAATCCACGCCAGACTGATGCCATAGGTTACAGCTGGCCTGTGAGAAGGGCCATGCCGATGTGATCGAGATCCTGTTGGGCACTGAGATGGAAGCGAAATGGGATGACACGAGAAGCTGAGGTCGTCCAGATATGTTGGTTGCTTAAACACATCAATTATGATAGTTACATCCCCCATAAGACCCTAGTTCACCAAGTGAACTAAGTCAACTCAACTATCATAAATCAGCTGCAAACCCCATTAAATCATATTAAATCCTCATGTGTGGTGTTTAAATATGTTTAAATCACAAAGTTCCGATGGTTTCATCGTTTGTCTTTCGCTGGAGCTTCAAGGTTAGAAGGTGATCCAGACAAAGGAGCACGATTGAAGGAGAGCCTGGAGAAATGGAGTGGATTTACGGCTCGGGAAACTCAGCCGACTTCGCCGGATCCGAAAGGGCATCAGTGGATGTTGTCACTTGGAAACCCTTTTGGTAAACGAACATAGCTAGCGAACTGGAAAATCACCATGTTTTAAGGCTAGAATTTGGTAACTCATCGAAATAAATGCGGAATTTTCCATAGCTATGATGGGGGAGTCAGCACCCAGTCGCAGCAGGATCTGCGCATTCCATTGGAACTAAAACCTAAGTTGTTGCCGGTGAACAGATTGCGATATTTGTATATATATATATAATTTATATATATATATATACATACATGTTGTGTGTTTTGCTTGCACAAACTATACATGTGATGTTTGATGAACGTTAATAAAAACCTCCAATTACTGCACATTTTGGTGGGATTAAAATTAATTAAATTACACGTTGGTGGGTAACTAGTAAGCCAATACCAAAGCATTGCCTAGACCATCTGGATAACAATGAATGTTGGTAAAAAGAAACCAAATTTATAGGGGTAACATACCAATATTTATGTGCACAAACAAAGGGTCTCAGCAGTTTCATATTAAACAACATTTACCTAAACCATATATTAATTACAAGCCGTAATTATAACCCATATATTCACCATGTATTGAACCATATTTCTAACATAACACAACTCTCGATTCGCACTGCACCTGGTGGCCTTTTATAGGCCCTACACCTGGTGGCCTATCGGGGTCATGAAGATGCCGCAAGGGTGATGTTACGTGGGGGGAACCCAGGGACCGAACGGGACCTTTGGGCGGCCTTGCGGCCTTGCCGAGTGGTTTTCCAAACGAAGATAGATGCTGTGAAGGATATTTTCATGTTGATAATTGGGTATGGATCAATACCTATTAATACCATTTTTTAACATCCATTTACCAGCTATTTTGATGTGAACTACAGGGGTACAAGGTTTTGACACACTGCCAATTATGAGGGATTTTTGATGGTTTAATATTGATGATAATTGATTAATTGATCATTAGTACCTTGTAAATCTAAGGATTGATGATATTCATGTTGATAATCCTTAGCATATCACTATACATGATTTGATATAATTTAGAGGGTTCCTTTGATGTGTTTTAAAGGGATATCTGAGAATTGTTGATCTTAATGTTGATATGCTTGACAATGTCCAAATAGACATTGCCATAAACGCTTGCCCATTTGGGGTATTTGCCATTTCTAGTGGAAAACAGGACATGTCAGCAGTGTTCAAAATCCGAATTTTCAGCGTCTCTTCGTACCGGGTTTTCGGTGAGAAGGGATTTCCCCATGAGTTGTGACAATCCCCAATATATTGATGGTATAGCATGGTATAGCCCAAAAAACAATCATCAACATGTGGCACTGCTCAAATGCTGGATATGGATTGTTGATAAATATGTCCCATGACGGATCCATGGTGCTGGTATATTAATGCTAACATGTTTGGGGTATATTGATGGGATCCATGGCACACCATATATATATATATATATAGCAGCACCATGGATCCGTCATGGGTGTTGATATGTTGATAATTTTCACGATGAGAATCAGAGAATATATCACTGGCAGTGTTGGAGACTCTCCTGTAAACTAATCTGAAAAAAAACATAGATGTGGTGTTAACCCACCATTTGTAGATCACATTGAAACCGAACGGTTTCCACATGCCCTAAACCCACATGTTCTTATAGCATGTTTACCCCAGAGTAGATGTTTTTGTGTGTTGTTGTTTGTTCTTAACTTCCAAAAATACATCGAACCCATGCGTTTGAACATTGTTGGCGACGTCGCCAGTTGTGCTGTGACATAAGGGTCAGTATTTTCGTAGTTTTGTGGGTTGTATCCATAAATATGTGTTTCGGTTGTATCCATAAATATGTGTTGCTCAAACTGTTCAGGCTTTTGAGATAAACATTTGCATTGAGAGTTCCAAAATATACTCTATTCAATCCAAACATATCCATACAATCCCATTTCTCACCCACCAATTTCCAAACAAATCCAGCTCTGTAGAATGGTCAACATATGTGTCATTCATCAAAGGGGATGGATATTGCCCCAGCTACAAGCTGGTTCAAAAGGGCCCATTATGTCAAAGTATTTACAATACACAGTTAAACTAGTTATGCCCAACTTAGTTGGAAGGCTCAAATTGAAATGATTCACCTTGTACCGTAGAATAAGGTAACTAGAAGGTCAATACATGCTAATACTAACACTATATGATTGGGCTTCGTATTACAATTATATAGTTGCGGTCATACCCCATGTATCTCTATATACCGAAACCATGGAATCCAGCTGCTTATTTGCACCACTATCGTGCTTTTTGGGGCACCACAAACTCAAACTGCCTCCGAATCAGGTTTGGCGCCCGACAAGCGAGCCTTGCTCAGCTCAAAGGCTGCGGTAGGGAGGAAAGGGGTGGAAAGGTGCGACCACGGTTGGGAGAAAATTATAGAAATGCGGTTTCGGATGGAAAGTCTCTATTTCAACCTGTTTGAATTTATTTCAATGTTTTGATGAATATGATTCCACTTGAGATATTTGAGATCCACATGATTGTTGTCCCAAAGGCCACGTCTCTTTTTTTAAAACGCCAGGATGAACGAGGCCGAACTGCCGGTGATCTCGCATTGGAAAGAGGTGCAGCGCAGTGGTTTTTGTCTCTGTTTTAGCACCTCCAAAAGAAAACATCAAAGCGGTTCAATCTATTCTAGGGCTGGATGCTACTATCATGTTACCAATATCAATAATTATTTTTGGGAGTTGCTGTAGCGCTCACATTTGTGTTTAATTCATAGACAAGTTGTTGTACATGTGTTTGTCACTAAAACGTTCATTTCTGTCACTGTCAACAAGCCGTTCATCTTTCATGATGACATGTCAACATTGTGATTTGTCGGTCGTTTCTTGCCAATGTGTTTCCATTTCCGTGTGGCCACCACCAGGTCGGCGCAATGTTGCCTCACTGCTCTCAGAGTCCTGAGGATTTAGGGAAAATATTATTTTTTTGTTGCCAACGATCTCACCAAAGTTGATCTTTGACTACGTCAAAATCCTTTTCAATAGAAACTATCCAGAGGTCTCCATGTTTTTGCTGCCTGATGGGTTTATAAATCCATATATGATCATATATGTTTTCCGGGGATATGGCTTGCAGAAATAGGATGCTTACTGGAGGAAGCATGCTTGGAATCAGGCTTACATGCAAAGTGTTGATCCAATATGTCAGTGATGTGGTCCGAATGTACCCTCTGGTAAACTAATATAACTATGGAAAATCACCATGTTTAATGGGAAAACTCACTAGAAATGGCAATTTTCAACAGCTATTTTGACATAACTAGAGGGTAGTCGTTTATGACCTACAACTTCACTTCTGGTTGATCCGAAATGGTGCCCTGCATCACGTGGGGCAGCGTGTGTCTCACCAGAGTCCGTGAAATGATGGGCCCCCAACAAGTGACATAGAGGTGGTGGCAGCAACAAGTATCCACAAGGTATCAAAGAGGAGTTGATTTGGATCATCCCACCTTCCACACATAACAAGGACCCATCATTGCTTAGGAGGACCGGCAAAAGTGCACCTCAGCCATTTCGATGCCGTGGAAACACGGCATACCTTTTTTGGGGCGAGATGGAGGATGGCACAGCCCTGACAAAGACAGCAGGGTGGAATCAAAATGACATGGAAGGGACGAAGGGATGGCTCAAGGATGGCTCAAGGACCCTGACCTGTAGATTTTGGGAATGATTCGCCATGCTTGATGCGGAATCCAGTTTTGTCTGCTGAGTTAAACTAAATGTCTGTCTAATTTAGTAGCTTTTGTCCTCATTTCTGGAAGATTCTATAAGCGCAATCTATCAGAGACAGGGAGATTAAGCCCTTTCAGGACTTCACCCTTGATACCTTTGGTATTTTTTGTGGTTCCCATCTTAAGCAACGAAATGCTGTTGATGTTGGTTGTGGACCAAGGCTCCACAAACATTTGTGGTTTCATTTATTTCCATTCAAAAGTTGTTTTTTGTAACACGTAAATTTACCCATTCTCGCGTCACATACCGGGCCGCTCCAAAATCCTATGATTCTTAGCGGCCGTCTGAGTGAGCCGAAATCACGCCAGGTGTGGGGGCCACTGCGGAGCCGAATCCTATGAGCCAATTTCTGCATTTGAACATGTTGGAGGCCCAGGATCCTGGCTTTTCGATGAGAGAAAACTCCTTCCGAATTGGACAAATGGGAAAATTACCCATGGGAAAAACGGAAAATTATGGGATCCCTTCTGAACTCTTAATGGTGGATGCTGCTAATTATGTGAATCACCTCCTACAAACCTTGCTTCAGTATAGGATATGTTCATTTTTGGGATCCATTATAATGCTTGGTATCTGTGGGCTGGGACTTGGTATGTTTTGGAATAAACTGTGGAGCCCGGTATTGGATCCAGGTAGCTCCCTATCGTGGGATTTTAGGTGCCGATGGATTCCTGTTGACTGCTTCAAACATTCGTTGCATTCGTTGCTTGCTTTGGGACAAAGCCAGTGACTAATCATGAATCCCAAGTTGAGGGATACCCTCTGGTAATTTGTTACATAACTGATGGGAAAATCATCATGCTATGAATGGGAAAATCCACTATTTCTATGGTCATTTTCAATAGCTATTTTGACATAACCAGAGGGATATGTACTGCAACTATTTAAGCAACCAATTCCAGTGGAATCTGCAGCCTGGCGACTAACATGTGCCACCATGTCTGAACCTTTTTAGGACCCAAGCAGGTATCAGTTGCAACTGGGGGATGCAACCAATCTTTGGACATGCAAGCACACATATGTGCATTTTTTTTACAAGAAGTTAAAATCAGACATGCAGACGCAACCAAAAATCTACCAAAAGGGTGATGGAAACCCAATGAATATAGCCTCTGGTTGTTTAACATGGCGCCATGGAAAATCACCATTTTTAAGTTCGGTAAACCATCTATACCATGGCTATGTTAAATAACGTCATAACCAGAGGGTAGTAATTTCCAACAGGGATTCGATCCCAAGAGATTTCGCTGTGAACCATTGGACCGGTGCCTGCAGGCGTTAGGACGCCTGGCCGATGGCATCTATCGCTTGAAGGGCTACAACGAGCTGAACCATGCGGCGTTGTCGCTGTCCTCAGTGAAATTTGCCAGGAACGGGGGGTTACAGCAGGGAAGCCAGCGATGGGTTGGATGTTCCATGAAAGTAATTGAAATAATTCAGAATAATATTGTTTATACATATATATATATATATACTGATTGGTGGTTTGGAACATTTTTTTATTTTTCCATATATTGGGAATAATAATCCCAACTGACTAATATTTTTCAGAGGGGTTGAAACCACCAACCAGTATATATATATATAATATGTTGATAGGGTCGAAGTTGATTTTTAGGAGGATGTGAATGGATAAAACTGAATGGATTCGCAATTGATTTTTTTCAGTGGCGGAATTCACCATGAGCCACTTGGGAAGATAGGCCATAAATCATGGTTGATGGTTGATATATGTTGATATGATATGCCATGAGCCACCGACTCCCGGATCTCGCATCCCATCAAATCTGGAGTCCCAGAAAGGAGAAGTTATGTCCATTCAACATGACCTGTGTTTGTTTAATGGTGATGTGTTGATTTTCGCACGGTTTTCTTGTTTGTGTTTCAACATTTTTGAGGACCCCATCTTAAGCACATCCAAGATGATCGACAGATATCAACAGATATTTCAGTGGCCTATATAGTGGGCCTAGTGAGTGAAGTCCCTTTCGCTGAGGTACAAGATCCTTCGCAAGTGGGACAAAGTTCTGATGCGTCGCTCGGCGATCTTGGCCGCAGGGGATGCTGGATCAATCGGAGCCTTAGCAGAAGCTCCAAGCACACCAGAAGCTGCAGCAGCTTCCCCACCAAACCTAAAAGTATCCCATTGATGCCCGTCTTCAAAAGCATTAGATGATGATGATGATGATGATGATGATGATTGTTTTATTATTATTATTATTGTTATTATTATGGTGACCATATGAAATAGTATTATAGAATCACCCCCTATCCATCCTTGTTGCCAGGTCAAAACCCACCGGCTCAGGCAACGATGGAGTGTCGCAAATCTATCCGCAGATCATTGAGGCCTTGGACCCGGCCCTTTTTGGGTTCACTTCACTGGGTCACTGGGAGACTCCCAAAACCACCACGGCTTGAAGAAACCCCAGGAATGATGCAATCGAATTGCGAATTGCATGGTTCTGTTGTTGTTGTTGTTGTTGTTCAAGTATGCCCCGGTCGAAAAGCATTTCCTGATGTAATTCTCAATGCTGCGGAATCTGAGTTGAACGTTCTATCCACCTGTGTTTGTTTGAACATATATTCTGTATTATTTTATTCCCTAAACTTGACGGATGGTCATTATTGTCCGCAGTATGCTCCAGTTTCAGACACACCCAGATATCATATCAAATTGCCACAAATTGATTGTATATCCCATTGATTATATTCATTTATATCCCATATAACTATTGTTGCGGTTTATCCACCATTTCCAAGCGTTTTTTTCAACTCCATCCAACTAGTTCGATAGTGGCACCAAACGGGCCGGCTGTCATCCCAGAGGGCCCTTTAAGGGCCGGGGCCCTTATATTCTCGTTGTATTCCAATTATATCACAATCGTATTTTTGATTATATATCCCATATATATCCCAAATTTTATCCGATTATATGATTGCCCCCATTATCATCCCAATATCTCCCATTATATCGTCCATATCGCCTATCATTCCTATTCTTGTTGCCAACACACCTCGATTTTGGTGTCGAGAAAAGGGCACTCGCATCGGGGACATGTCGGCCCTCGAAGCGCTGGACGCCAACGTGAAGGAGGTGCGCTTGTCCTGACTATATAGGGAAGTGCGACGTTTTGGGTCGGGGAATATGCAAAATATGTGTGTCTATTATATAGTATCTGGGTAAATTATAACGACCTCACTGTTCTCCCTCACTGGAAATCATGGTTTATAAGGGAAATCATCCCCAAATGGCCGCAAGATTCAGGTTAGTGAAATATTATAATTTACCCAGATAGTATAATTAGTAGTTTATCCTTAATTATAGTTAAATTATCGTTGATAATGATTAATAGTGGTTAATAATGCTTAAGAATGGTTAATAATGTCAAATAAAATGAAATACTATGGTACACCCAATAGTAAACGTATAATAATATCATCCCAATGTAAATAGTGAGGGCTTTTTCTTTTGGAATAACTGAAATATCTATAATATATTGCGTTATTAGTATGAATATTATAATAATGTTCTTTATAATTGTTAATAGTGCTTAAAATGGTCAATCTGAGTGCTGATATAATAGTAATAACTGACAATACTGGTGGAATCTGACATATGTTTTGAGGATAATGTGGTAAAGCCAATGACAACGGGATAACGGATACAGTCGCATATTATTGAGATAATACCCTCTGGTAAACTAACATAGATATGGAACATCACCATCTTTAATAGGTAAGTCAAATGTAAATGGGTCATTTTCAATATAGCTATGTTAAATTGCCAGAGGGTACATGGATTAGTATGGGATAATAGTGGAATGCTTCAAGTGACTAGGAACAAAAGATTTACATCCGAGCTTTGGGGTTGAATATGGGCCAAAGAGGTCTGGATTTTTGTTCCTGTTTTTGGATATGATGGAATGGGTTAATCATATATAGTATATATAGATATATAGTATATAGATATATAATATATATATATATAGATATATAGTATATATAGATATATAGTATATATATATGTATATATATATATATAATATATATATGTATATATATATATATATGGTACCCCCCCAAGATCAGTGTTTTCGTCCTCTTCCCATCGACCTGATGTCCAATTCTTGGCAGAGTTAGTAGATGCTGGGGTCTAGTGGATTCGTGTTTTGTTTTCTGTAGACAAACGGATTATATAAATCTCATCAACGTGACAAACAAATGCCAGTTTCATAGGGGTTGCTCCAACCTATGACAAACGATAGCATGAGGGGGGGAACTCAGCGCTTTTACCTCTCAGCCACTTGTTTCCGCGAGCATTTGGGGTGTTGGGAGCAACCCGGTGTCATGCGGTGTCATGTTTTGTTTGGGCTATTGAAAAACTATGGACAACGTATGTATATATATATATAAGAGAGAGCAGTAATAAAGTCCTGCCCATAGTTTTCTAGCTGTCAAGCCTGATTAACAGATATTAACAGTGGGTGTGAGGCTTCAAATCCGCAGTGACTCAGTGATAGATGTGCGAGGTTTGACACCATACACCAGCCTGGGCAAGTGAGCCGGAACCCGATGATGATGACGAGGAGAAGGAGAAGGAGTCTCAGACGTGACACTGATGATGCTGATGATATCCTATGATATTCATATCCTATAATATCTTATATGTTTTTAGAATATCTTATATTTTAGAATATCTTATGATATTTTAATATAGTATGATACCTTAACATATCTTATGATGATCATATCTGATCATAAGACACACGACCGACCAATCAGAGAATCTTCCGCAGCGTCGCGTGTGTCGTTACGTCGTCGAGGCCTTTTCGCAGCGCTCTCCAGCGCCCAATCAGGATATCTCGCCGGAGGTGGATCCCGTGGGGTACAAGGTGATGGAGTCCATGGTAGGGCCTTTTGGCTTTTCGCGACAAAAAACTGGGTGATTTTTACCCTCTGGTTATGACTAGCATAGTTAAATGATGTTAAATGGTATGGATTGCATAGAAATAGATGATTTTCCCACAAACCTCCATTTATGGTTGGGGATTTTCCATGGCTATGTTAAATAACCAGATGGTATGTTGGGTTTTTATGTGGTTAAATATTCCACCATGGAGCATCTGGGGTAGACATACTGAATATTACTGAATACTTATATATATATATGGACGGGATAACCAAACAAAATGGAAGTTGAACTTGCAAACGTGACATCATGTTGGATTTGGCCAACAATACGGATTCATATGAGGTATATAATTGGGATTACAATGACGATCTGGATAAATGATGTTTTCGGATGGTTGGGATTGGGTATTAAGATAAAATGTGGCCTACTACAATATTACTTACTGGTGCTTAGTAGGGAATGAGGGAATGAGGGAATGATCCACAATAACTATTAATAATAATACATAATAATCCCATTCCTCCATTCCCATCCATTCCCTACTAAGCACCAGTAAGATTATGCAGATTAGATGAATGTTTTTAGGGAATTCCAACCATTTCATGGTGATATGTTACATGGGATATGTTGTTTTGTTGCGCAAACAACAATGTGGGATGATTAATGCCCTTCAGTGAACAATGGGAATGAGACTGCTACCTGCATAATCAGGGTGAACCAGCAGTAATTGGTATCTTCTGTTGAGGGGATGGGATTTGGTGTCAAACGTGAAGTGAAACTCCATTGTATATGAACATGTACATTCTAGATTTGGGGCAGTGAAGTAGATAAGTTGCAACGCCGCCGAGCTTTTGACAAGCCGAGCCAAATGCTACAGATGCCACTGAAATCTGGACTTCAAATATCTTCAAATCTGATTGGTGCGTGGTATACCTTCCAGTTTGTTCGGATACTTACTAGACACCATGCCCTATTCTACATCCTATGATTTCTCATTCACACTGAGAAACGCACCAAAACAACATTTCTGACACACATCCATCCATTAGAATCACATTTGCCACATTTAGAACCCAACTTTTTCAGCCCATAGCTGACCTCATGGCGGCTGTGGCTCCAGTCCCCATTGCCCCTGTAGAACTGCCATCTTGGCGTCCTGGGCGATCCAGTCCCTCGGGAGCCTCGGCCCCCTGCCCAAGCCCAGCCACTGCCGTCGCTGCCGTCGCTGCGCCGTTGGCCGTGGCGGTGACCACGGCGTCGCGGCGTCGGCGTCCGCGGCTGGGACGAAGGGTGGAGGGTCGACCGGTGAGCGTTGTGGTGGAGGAAACTGACAGACATGATCTGGAAGGTGCGGCCCGGGCAATTCGGGACCTTGGAGGTTGGGGGTCTGGAAAAAGATGAAAAAGCAGATCTCAAGATGGGATGGTCAATTTTGATGTGAGGATTTGAATATTCAAATTCAGAGATGCCACAGGCCTGGATGATTCCAAATTCCCCAGTGCCTTTTGCCACCACTCGAAGTTTGTAGAGTGAAGCTGACAGGTTGCAGCCCACAGTGGATGGAGACTTTGTTGAAGTCCAGAGCTGTAGAAGTCCTCTTCAGCGGAGTTGAACGCACTGAGCGGCTGGACGATGGACAGGTCCATGGTGGTCTATGGATGCTTTGAGGGTGCATTTGGGTGATAGTATGGCCATGGTGAGAACCTCTGTAAGTTGGGATGATCTACTACAACCCCTATAGCCTATAAATAACTATATATGAAATATAATTTTGATAATGATGTGAAATATAAGTATGTATGATACATCCATATATATATATATATATATGGATTTGAATTTGCAACATGGTTCAGAATAGGATAGAACCGGGGTACCCCTGAAATTGGATCAGTAGTAATTGGGTCTTAAATTTGGCCTTATCTCGAAATATCAGCCTATGAACCTTGGTTTGGACCTATTCATTTTTGATGCCCATATGGGTGAAATTTGTTGTTGTTTGGGAGATGGGGTTACCGTATTTGTTCATCAGTGTTTGATCGTGTTGAGCCTCCTCCTCGACTCTTTGTGGACCATAGAGGTCTGTTTCTGACCTTTCTGACCTTCCCCAAGGGTGCTGAATATCTCGTCGAAGAGCGCAGCAAATCCACGTTTCGATTTCCGAAGCTGACGGCAGGTCTACTTGTACTTTCCAAAGATGGACATCGGACCCTACACCTCGCAGGCACCAGATTTGGTCCTGTGTGCCGAAGCATCAGTTGACATCATGTGTGAATGGGCCATAGGACTATTTCAATACTTGCCCGTGATCCCATGGTCAAAAGATGGATTGTGATTATCTGCTTGGTGCTTTGGAACATGTTTTTTCATATGGCCTAGACCTTCCAAAGTTCAATAATTTCTGTACTTTTGGGCTTTTGGCCGCAAATGACCGCAAAAAAACGCAAATGCCGCAAATAGTTCAAATTGGACCAATCGTTCAGAAACACACTAGAACAACATGAAATTGCAAGAATGAAGCTGACTTGACGTATCTTGGCATGCTAGATGGGAGTTTCTGCATGTTGACAAACAAAGTGGACCTGCTTAGCAGACGGCAAGAAAAACAAATCTACCGGTTGGTGAAGATTGGTGAAAAATATGACAAAACAACTAAGTCGCTCAAAGAAGGCTTTGGTGCCACGCTAAAAGCAATCTTTGCTGGATGGGAGACACCAGACCGCTATAGACGTTGAAACAGACTGTTTTTGTCTGAATTTGTAAAAAAAAAGAACGCCCATGTTTTTTTTTAAGAAATGCCTACAGGAAATTCCAAAACTGCTCTGAATTCAACAAAAATGTCGACAGTTTTCCCGCAAAAAGTACGCAAATTTCCCGCAAAAATACGCAAATATCCGCAAAAGTACGCAAATCGGGATTTCTTAACTGCTGCGGTTCATGCATGTGACAAATCGCATCAAATCGCAGCTTGTTGGAATGAAAACTGTTATTTCTGCAAACTAAGCATGCTTCAAACTAACTATTTTCAAATATAGCTTCGTATTCCTGCATGTTTGAGGCTTTGAATCTTTGGGGGCTCCAATCACCAACACAAACTCTGCAAATTTAGGAAAGCATGGACATTATCACCAGCAATTCCAATCGGTGAATTGTGAGGGACCCACTGCGGCAAGATATTTTAACCACCCGTGCCATATCTAAGCTAGCAGTCAGAACTGCTGTAAAGAGTTCACTTTTTGTTGAAACCGTTTACATTTAAGATTAAACGTTTCAACCGGCCCAAAAGTGCAGAAATCCCAATCGTACAGAATTTTCTGTACTTTGGAAGGTCCAGGGGGGAATATAGAATCATCCCAACTGACTTTCACTCCATCATTTTTCAGAGGGGTTAGCAGCAACCACCAACCAGTGGCACTGATTTGGAGGATCACGCGTCAATCTCCATACCTTGGAGGTTAATGGGAGACAAGTCCCCTATCAACCCCTGCGTAAGCACCATCTCTATTTCAGTTAAACCCCGGTTGTATCTTGGTTAACTGGCACCCGAGTTAATCTGATGGCTGGTGGCGTCACAGTCTTTGTGTCCCCATCCCAGATGGTTTGCGTGGTCTGGAATGCTCACAAATAGAGGCTTAGTCACTATGGATGTTTGGATCAATTGTAACGACCTCACTGCGACCTCGCTGGAAAAACATGTTCACGATATGTTTACATAGGGAATCATCCTGAGCCGATTATATGTGTGTTTTTCAGGTTGGGACATATGTTAATTTATCCACATAGATCATAAGTAATGATAGGATATATATATATACATATATATATATACACATGGTTAGACGAGGCAACATTAATAAACCAACAAACATACCTTCTGGCTATCAAATGCGGCAATGGAAAATCCTCATTTACAGATGATTTTCCCGTTCAAGCATCCTTTCAAAAAGGGAATATAGTCCATTGCCACGTGTGATTACCAGAGGGTATAGTCCAATAATTTTCCCATTCTGTCACAAATACATCCCTAGAAATCCCCAATATATTGGGGAGTATGACCAACCGTGGATTATAGTCAATATATGATATATGATAGTCTAATCAATATTGGGGATATATATATATATATATGTGAGTACTCCCATAGTACTACATTGGGGAGTATAACCTCATATAATCTATAATCATCAACCTTGTAGTACTCACTCTATCTGGAGCATTGGACTTTGACTTCCCATCGAGGTGAGAATGACCTGCAAGATCGTCCAAGAAAGGGCCAACCGAGCGGATGTGCAGGTGCCAACAAACCAGTGTGTAATATGTATGTTGTGATGATGATGATGATGATACTATGTGATACTAGTCCGTAAATCAGCTTAAAATCCAGATTATATATACAGGTATTCACAAGCCCCAAACACAACATGTTCCCAGGCTTACGGCTTGACAAAGCTCTCCAGTGGTCGGGGAGGCCACATCGATGATCCGTCGACCAGGTTCTGGCCATCAACCCGGGGCTCATGAAGGATGGGGCAATTGAGTACCTGAAGGACAGATCAGGCTCTGTCTTGGCAGTCACTGCCTCGGGCATGCTTGGGGTCATGGGATTAATTATTTACTGATTGGTGGTTTGGAACATTTTTTCCTTATATTGGGAATAATAACCCCAGATGACTATCATATTTTTGGTGTCGATGCTGTTAAGTGGCTGTGTGCTGTCTTCATTTTTCTCTTCTGCTGTCTGCTTGTTGTCTTTGTGTTTGTTGGCTGGGTTTGGGGGGGTGAGGGGGATGTTAACGTTCATTGCGACTGCAACCACACAGTATGTTCTCTTGCACTTCCACACATGCTACGCTGCTGCACGTTCTCTTGCACTTCCACACATACGTCATGCTACGCTGCTGCGCGGTCTGGAGGAAGCAAGCCAGCGCAGAGGTGTTTGAGAAGTTGGGACAGCTGGCAGTGAATGTATAAACGTTGAATATCGGGCTGAGCCTGTGATTGCCTTAAATTAAGCAACCAGAGTTCATGTCAAGCAAAGTTTCGAGTTCAATTGTTGCCATAAAAACCTGCCATTTTTTTTTGAGGTAAAATGCTCAAAACTGAGTAACATCGGTGAACACCACTTGGTTTTGAGCTCATTGAAACACATGAAGATGATGCAAAAGTGTGAAAACTCCAAGAAATTGAGATTGGACACTGATGCTACAAATGTGGATGTTGTGCCATTGCACGGCCTTTTATCAGCGCCGCCGCCATATTTTTCAGAGGGTTGAAACCACCAACCAGTATATATATAACCGTATAGTTACAGTATATATATATATATATACATCTCATTTTTGGATATGAAGAAACAATAACTGAGTAACCAGGCACTTTCCTGGTCAGAACCTGAAATTGTTTTCAGACTGACATGGATGGTAGCAGTTAGCATGGACAGATTTTGTCAGTTTCTATGATGTCTATGTTTTCATACTTTGGGAGTGTTCAACTACCGATTCCTCGACTTGACTTGTATTGTGGGAATGGATTGAAAACCATTTTTTCGGATAAGCATCAACACTCATCATTTTTTGGCGGTGTTGCATCATGATGATCATGTCATATTCATGATCAGCAGCTGCTTGCTGCAGTAGCATTCCATAATTTCACCTGGTTTGCTGGAAAATCACCATCATTTCTGTCCATAATATTCCGTGTCTGTCCCATATGTTTTCCTCTTAACATTATTGGGATGCTATCCAGTTATGTTTGTCCAACGGCCAGAGGGTTAATCCAGGCATGGCTAAATCACCGTTCAGACGCTGCATATCGTGGTTGGTTGAATACAAACAAAGCCTATCATTTGCCTTCAACCACGTTTGCATATCAAATGTTTGCTGGTTGATATTAGATATAAACAACCAACATAATACAGTAATATAATATCCGTGGGTCTATTGGACCCAGCTATGATCAATGGTTTCTATATATCACCAAACAAATGTGTGTTGGTCCCATTCCCCTTAAATACTTCCCATCCAACCGACGGCGCCGCCCTTCAGGAGTTTGAGGAGTTGCTGGAAGCCAAGACGGAGGCGTGACAGTCCAGGGACTGGTAACAGGCGATGCAGCGCATCCCGAGATATATCGATTAATAAAGTGGGAATTCAACTATAACATTTAAGTTTAAGGATAATTATATATATATATATATATACAGAAATAGGTCGAAACAGTTATAAGTTGGCTTAAAAAACAAACCCCAGTTTGCCATAAACCATAGTTCACCCTGTGTTTTCAACCAACTTTGGGGGCTCAGTTTGTACCCATGTTTGGGGGTGTTTGGTTCTGCACCCCAACCCGAGTAGGGTACCTGCCAACCTGCCCTGAGCCAAAAAAACATGATTTTCCCTGAAAAGTGAGCTAAGTTGGTGCTATCTAGGGTTTTTGGTGGGATATAGCTATAGTTTGCAACTTGTAAATTGGCTGCTATGGCCCTTTCTATAATATATATATATATATAGTATATATTATATATACCAGTTATATCCAGTTGTAAGTTATAAGTCCGTAAGTTACCCCATGTATGGTTTAAGCCCATAGAAATAAACCATAGAAATACGGGTAAAGGGCTTCCCCTTGCCATGGTCCGAGCGGCAGATCCAGCTACGGTGGCAAGATGATGGCCGTGGAAAGCTTCGAATCTACCAGCAGGCCGGGGAGAGCTTGGGATTTTCTTCGGGATTTCTAGAGATGTATATTGGGAAGACAATTCCCTACAAATGTAAGATAAACCTTGAGATTGTTAGGGACAATAGGGATTTATAAGAATTTTATTGGGATATCATTGGGCCCTTTGGTAACTCGTTACACTTTGCGTCATGGAAATTCACCGTTTCAATAGGATTGTTCATCGAAGTAAACGCACCATAGTTTCCATAGCAAACTGTTGAATAACCAAAGGATAGATGAATGGCTAAGGGGATAATGGGTAAACATAGAGCGTTGAATCAGTAGAAATCAGGATTCACTCAACAGGGAATTACGATACTGTAAATCAATGGATGCGCATGGTGACGGGGTTCAATTATTTCGCTTATGGCTGTTAATGGTGAATGGTAGGTGGATAGTTTTATTGCCAATTTGCAATCAATCTAAAATTGGCCATGAGCTGCAGTACCAAATGTTTCAAGGCATAGTCCGGATATGCCATCAGGAATGAAGGTCTTGAAGCAACACAAATTGCCGGTGTGTAATTCATATCATGTCATGTCCTGTGCCAGAAGGGCGTTTGGAATGGATGCATGGATTGCCCACAGCAACAATGCGGATGCAACTGATCCAACAATGAGGGTTTGCCAAAACTTGCTACGTGGATTTTATGGAGTTTCCCCGAAAATTCGGCCAACTGAAGTTTGAAATGTATTACCCTCTGGTAAACTAACATAGCTATGGAAAATCACCATTTTTAATGGGTAAATCAACTATAAATGTGCCATTTTCCATAGCTATGTTAGTTTACCAGAGGGTAACATGTCTCATAAAGCTAGTTTCAACAGTTTGACCGATTGTCTTTTTGTCGCCAAGTTGCCTACGTCTACGTTCACTATGAATATAGTTGTTGCCATTTGTGATCCCATTTCGCAAGCAATGAAGTTGGCAGGTTCAAGTAGTGTTTTAGGAGCTTTGCCTCCAAGGTGTCTACCATTGTCTACCCAAATAGGAAGAGAGGGATGATTTCAGGGGATGTTGAACAGTTTAGTACACACATGCTGTGACTGGTGTCTGCAAAATGATGATGTTTCATGTTCAACAAAAACAATTAGCATGAGATTCCACCACGACCGAACCTCGACTCAAATTCAATTGATTTACCACAAATAACACTGAACTTGTTTTGCCAAGGAAATGACGCCAGTACATTCTTGTTGTATCTTGTGCACTTGACCTTTCACATTCTGCCCGTGAAACCTTGCCCTGCCACTTCCCTTCGGTTTAACGCGGCATAGGCGTTGCAAAGATTCAAGTACTACATGTCAGGACCCCAGCCGGAGGCATCACGACTATCTCGCAGGGCCCTTCTTGGGTCAAAGCGCTGAACTGAAAAAAACATGGAACTTGGCTCACTGTATTTTCAGGAAGTGGTAAATTGGAAGGCAGAACCAGGTTTGACTCGTTGTGACTTTTCTTAGTCATTTGTGCTTTGAACCACTTGACAGGAAAGAAACCTCCACATACACATTTCAAAAACAACATGTTTGTTTCCATGGGCTTGTTTTGATGGCTTTCATAGGTTGTAATTGCCTTGTGTTTCTCTTGACCCCTTCAGATAATGTGTACCTGAGAGAGCTTGATCAGCAACCCATATTCCACTGAGATCTGTTTGCTGATGTCAAATGTTCGGAGACATTTGCACAGCTTGAGATGCTTAAACGATGTGCAGATCATTCCTCACATGGGATGAGATCCAGCCGCCTTTTTGCTACAAGGTGGTGACCCTAATGATTTCAAGCTCTTCGCTATAAATCATCTACCAATGCCCATGCTTCATGGGTTCCAGTGGGTTCCAGCCCCATTTTCCTATGCTTTTCCTATGGTTGATCCATCGTTTTTGTTTGCCCCAGATGCTCAGCCATGCTCGGCTCAAAAGCTGAGGCCAAACTGGTTTCCGATCCCGGATTCCGTGACGGAAGCCCTTCTGAGGCAAAAAAGCTGTGGTATTTGAGCCATGGTCATTATAGGATTTCAATTTAATGGGAATTAACTAACCATCAATGATTTTGGTTTCATGAGTTTTTTATTATCAAATAGAACTATATATATAATAAATGCTGGTTGATGGTTTCTTTATGCTTCTTTTAGCATTGTAGGGAGGTATATATTGATATTAAGCTATACTTGATTATTTGCGGATTGTGAACTAATATGAACTAACCCATAATTATCGGGATAATATTTGCCAAGAACCCAACACCAGCCAAGAAACCAATATCATATGATTTTAATATTGCACGGCTCGTGTGTGCTGAGGTTTTGTTGGAAAGGTGCTCCCAAAAGCTTTAGACTTTTGAGAAGTTTCCAGAAGTGAGCTGTTAAAAATGCCGTTGTTGATGGGTGAATTATATTTGTTGTAGGGGATTATACTACCTGCTTTACTGGGGATTATGATAACCCATAGTAGGGAAACCTATTAACCAACCACTGTAATGAGATGGAATAGGGATGGATAGGGTATTCTTCACGGCTCACCTGAATTGTTTATTTGGATCACGAAAAAACGTGATCCAAAATGGCTCATTTCGGTAACATGATCCCACCATTGGATCAACTCGGATCCCCCAGATGACCGGATCCTGATGGACAGAGGACTTTTATCTCTCAAGCCATGCGTGCCGGACACGAGGAGGTCTTCAGGACCGTGGCCATGTTTTTCTGGGTGAGGTGTGGCACTCTGAATGAAAATAAGCATGAAAAACACCACGTGGAAAGCTGAAAGCTGTGATTGCAATGGAATTTCGACACTTTGCAGAAACAAAGAAAGATAAACAACATGACAAAATGTGGTGTTTTCACGTGTTTTCTTGTCAGTGGTGAATCGCCATGTGGCACATGTTTTGATGGTTGATCCACTCATTTTTGCATCGCGAAGCCAGGACTTTACAGAAGGAAGCGGAGACAGACTCGCCCTCAGAGTGCTGCGTTGCAGATATCTGCGGTGTTTGCACTGCTATGTTTGGTACAGTTTCTACAGCCATTTCTCTATAATTCTCAACATCTACCATAAACCGATAAACCCAACAGTTAATCTACTGCTAGTTATTTTTAGCAACTTCTCGGCAACGGGGCAGCGTGTATCAGGGCCACTTTCCTGAGGCCTGAAGCAGTGAGACCTGAGAGCCTCCCATCTTAGTTGCTGTAGCCATCGGCCCGATCACCATGAAGCATCCAAAAACATAGCCTTGCTTGGTCCTTGTTTGGGTAGTCGAGCCAGATCTTTCTAGATCTTTAGTGCATTGTTGCCTGAGACATCAACTATATCCGAATGTTGGGTTTAGTGTTTTATGATGTTTTATGATGTTTTATGATTATGGGATATCTCCTGAGATTAATCCATGATGGTTATATTACTGCCCATCTTTCTAGCCAAATCCAGTGTTTTTCTTGGAGATTCTGGGATTTGGCTATGGGATCTTTGTCCAAAAGTGGCCCAGAAAGCAGCCAAAGATCTGGCAGCCATAGGGGCGTCTACTTGGCTGCCGTTCTGTCCATGGATTGTGGCTAACAACCTTTGTGGTTCAAACCTACTAAGATCTATTGGTAGAACATATCCTTGTAGCTACGTAAGTTGGTTTATACGTAGGTCAATGATAGGATTTATGGCTGATATATTGACAGTTTTCACAGGGCTTATAAATCTACAAACATAACTGGGCGACATAACCCTGCAACAGCCATGGTATCATTAAGATGCTAACCTTTTTTTTGGTCGTGACCATCTTATAATTCTTGGGACATCTTGAACCATTCTGAAAGGTCTAAGGGTCCTGAGGATTCAAGTTGAGAATTGACACTGGAAGGACTACCTTGATGAGGAGCAACCTTCCTAGCCCAAACTTTGCGGATCCAAGTTGGATTGGATATGTTTGTCATAGCAGCTATTTGTTTAAGCTCATCCTAAGCCAAGACTTGCGCACCATTTGGGTACCTGAGTCCCAGATTCAAAGTCCTGGGAGCCACAGCATGATCCCAAGTGACTGTCGTGTAGGTGGCCCTTCTTGCTGCTGGCTTGGCCCTCAGATATTTGCAGAGAAAGCTCTCAGAATAAAAACGTGGTGTTCTAGGATTGCTTCAGTTTTTCGAACGGAATGATGCTTAAGCAATCGGGTCTCAACCTCTATGAGTTGTTTACACCTGATTTTGGTTTTGCGTGCTTCTTTAAGACTTTAAGAGGTCTTGGCAGACGCTCAGCTGGTTTGCAGGCACGAAGCAGAAGTTCGTACTTTCTGAGAACCTAGCCCTGCAATGCAGCAATCCACGAACATTCCATGAAGTCAATCCTTCACAGATGATTTTCCTGATGAAAGTGGTACTTCCCGGCATCGATAGACGTGATTGTGCTCAAACGCGCGAATGCTCGAACTTACGCTCGCATGATCTGTTTTCAGACTTGTGTTCTCTGAACATGGGAAATGTATCATTATGTACCCCATTCAATCTGTATTGATTCATCATCATTTCTTCACCTATTTCAAAGTGGCCACACATTGGGGGTAAATACCATAATGTGTTCACAAAAACCCACATATTTTGGTTGTCAACACATCCACGATATTCCCAGGATACGTCTCGAAAAACTATCTCCCAACTGAATCCAAGTGCATCATGACTTGTTGAGCATATAAATTGATGATTCAGATATTGTTAATGATGATTCAGTTGGATTATGATGATTCAAAATGATTCATTATCATGACTAATCCAACTGAATCCAACTAAATCATGTTTTTGCCCAGATATTGATATGAATTGGTCATTCTTTGCAGGGCCGAGCACTTCAAGCGGAGCGTTTTCTCTTCTTCTTCTTGGGGTGCGGGGTCCCAGGTTCCCCAGCATCCGAAAACCGCAGAGTTCAGGTGATGTCGTGCCCCAAAGAACCCATCATTTCTGCAAGCACGGGTAACATCTTACAAACATGTTGGTAAATGACTAATGTGGGTAAAGCAATAATAAATCCATATAAATCCCCCAAATCACCATTTCTATAGGTGGTATAAACCATTCCTTGTCATAGGAGATGATCAGCTGCCACTGTATTGGGAATGATCATCATCCACAAACTCCCACTGTAATCCTTGTTTTTTTTTCCGGTGATTCCATATTGTTTTCTATCATCCACTATGGCACAGGATGGCCGGGCAGCCAGTTCTCACTTGGTCCGAAATTCAGGGATGGTTGATGTTTGTCGCATTACTCTATAGGCAGGGGACCTTAACCAAGCGACACCACCCGGAAATATCCGGGAATCCCATTGAATGATGCTTAAATTGGCTTAAAATATGTATGATAGATATCTTCAGGATATTGGTGTGGTTTCGAGTGAATCCTATGAGGTCCATCTGCCCTAAAAATCACCATATATGGGGTATTAACATGATGAGAAAAGCCACACTTTCGGATTGCCGGGGCATGCCGGGGCATGCTGCCGGGGCTTGGACTTGAACCTCTTGCTATCTCCAGGTCTTCCTCTGCCCTGGTCGTGTCCATCATTGCCTTGATTTGCTTACCCGAGAAGGCGTTCGGTCACCGCTGTAGGGAAGATACGGTGAAGCAGCTGGGATTGTGAAATCTCTAGGGAAGCTGTCAGTTTTTGGGGTAGACCTAGCATAACCCGCATTGATGGTAGATCTATTTATGGATTAGTGAACTGGGGTTTCTGAACCAATGGCACCACCTTATAATTAGGTGTTATTTTTGTTTCGTTTCAGCCAGACTTGGTGGACAATGATACCAGGAGAAAACTAGTGACTATTTTACCTCTATGTATATCTATCCACCTTGTACCTGGGGTGTTTGGAGCAAACCTGATGGTGTTAGATCCTTATCAATTCCTTTTCGGTGAACGATCTCAATTCTAGGGATCTCATGCCTGACCATGCAACAAACATATGCTCCTAAATTCAGATAGGTCTTGGCAAATCTGACCCACAAATGATGTTCTGCCTAGGGTACATATCATCCAAAGAACATTTTCTTAGACCATGAATTTATGTTTTTTCAATTTTTTTTAGATATCACATCACCAGTGTTTTACGGATTAAGGACGTATCTATAGTGTTTCCGATATTTTGAAACATCCGTGACATCATATGACATCAAACATAAGGACCGTATAGTGTTCTACATGTTTTCCCATCACATTTTTGATATGGCCATTTCTTTATTCCTGGAAACGTTCAGGGCGTTCATGGATCCATCAGCCAGGACCCACAAACCTTCTCTAAGAATTACTTTCTTTGCAGCTTCCCAGTGCCGGGGAAACTCAGTGTGTTGTTTTTGTTGCATCAAACATGGCTTATTAATGGTTATATAATAGCGGTCAATGTGTAATTATCCGGGACATACATGGATATACCATATTTAATGGTTTCTGAATGCTGGATGTTGAATCCGATGTTTATCGTTACGATATATATATATATATTGGGTTATTAATGACTATGAATAGTTCAATGAGTTCTATCAGTAGCATGGCAAATACTCAGGATGCTGATGATGAATGATCATGGTTTCATTTGGGAGTGGCTTGAGATTTAAGAACCATGAGACATCAGACACCCAGTTCATTTTTATAGTAGTGGTGACTACCTCATACAGATGCTTTTGAGCCAGGAGTTGTTTCTGCGTATTGATATAACTCAGAAGAATGGGAAGATGATAAAGATGATCTGGTGATTTTGGGATTCCCCAATTTGGTGATAGGAAATGGGACAGCAACGCGATGCCTCCTCCCAGATCCCAGGTTTCGAGTATGTTTGAGCGCCGTTTTGGTGATTCTGGGTATGGCCTGTGTGGCCCGTGTTTGTGTGGACACCCGGGAAAAACACCGAGCGGACCACAAACCGGTGGTTGGTGGGCTGGAAATAAGTCCACTGCATGGTCGATCACAATTATCTCTACTACGGCTGTGGGGGGTATCCGCCATTTTCAGACATACCGATGTGAGACAATATTTGTTGATATGGTTTGACCCTACTACGATGTGAGATGTTTGGAGATGATGTGATATGATTTTGATATAATGTGATATAGTACTACATGAGCCCAAAGTCACGATGATGTTTCTCACCTCAAATGATGCACAGTCCTGTTGCTGTGGTTTTCACGGTTTCACAAGAAAATATAAGAAAATAACATCATCCTTCAACTGGCCACTTGGCATGGTCTTGCTGCAACAGGTGAGGACAACTTCATCAATCACTTGTTTGGTGCCCAGACGGGGCCACACTCGAAAGCTGGGGCAAGAAACCAGATCTCAGCAGATCCGTAGAGTCAAGCTCTTACCCTTTGTTGATTATATAGATCATCTATAAATGGGCCATTTACCATAGCTATGTTGAATATAATGATAATATTAAATTTAAATTAGAAAATAAACATACAATTTAATGATTAAATGAATGAGGCAAAATGAGATTGAATTCAGAAATGATTTTAGGTATCTGTAAAGGTTTTGAAAAAACCAGAGGGTTAGCAGTTTGCCTTTGTGCAAGCCCGATTCTTGCCTCCCAGTTTCATTTTGGGCATTGATCCACGATGCAGAGTCAGTCTGGGCCCGAGATTTTGCCGCTGACGTGCCTTGTTGGACCCCAAGTCGGGGTTGTGCCTACTGGGGGATTCTGTTGGCAGCTGTTCCATGTTATTCAATGGTCAAAATGGAGGGTATACTGACAATACACTCAAACATTCCAAAGATCATATCAACATATATCAAGTTATATTAAGTGTTATTTGCACATATTCCATGATAAATATCAGTATCATTATATCAATTATATATATCCTACAACTGCAGTGACAGAAGTCCCAGAAGATCTGGTTAAATTATGTTAAATGATAGCAACCCCATTTGACCTCACGGACACAATAGATGATGGTTAGATCAAAGTAGATAATCCCCACATGTTTCCCCTCTTTTTGATCATGTCCCAGATCATGGTCAATCATTTTCTCAGACAAGATTGATCATGGTTTCCCAGATATGGGTATGGATCAATACCTATTAATACCATTTTTAGTGGGATGAACATCCATTTACCAGCTATTTTGATGTTCGCCAGGGGTACAAGGTTTTGACAGACTGCCATATTATCATAATTATATGGCTTTTCCCGGATAGACAGTGTTCGCTTCGCCAAAAAGTCATTTCCCAGAGAAGATATTGGGAAACTCATGTTCCCAGAACATACATGATTCATTATCATCGCAATATCTCATTATAATCCCAATGATATCCCAGTAATGAGTATTAATCACCATTATCATATAGGTTTCTCATTGTTGATATTTTTTGATCATACAAAATAATCCCAATTAATCCATATTCATATTATATCTATATATATATATATCTATATATATATTATCCCATCATTAAACCCAGCATTTATAGCTTTCCCCTCTTTGCTCCGTCAGGCCCCAACTTTCTCTTCACGTGGGCCATGCTTCTAAGCTCCGCCTGGTGCCTTTCCGAAGGGCGGAACAAAAAATGTGGGCTTCGTGGTTTAGCCTTTGGCAATAGAACGTAGCTTTGGAACATCGTGATTTTCCATGGAATTTCATAGGATGATATGATACATCATGGAGATATATATATATATATATATATCCGGAATTATCCGGATAATTTATCACTTAGCGATTTCAATGGCCCTAATTCGATGATTTACCGTATTGAAACATGGATAAACATGGTGATTGTTCCAGTGGCTACCTTCAATATTTACCGTTGAAGCGGCAATGGGATGATCCCATAATTTCATGGGATTTTTGTTGGGGCGGATTCGGGTCATGAATTGATCATGAACTTTCTCGAATATGGTCGCCTGGTGGTTTCTGCTTTGCACAGTCGAAAAAAATCGACACTTTGAACATCTTGGAACAGCAGTCGTGTTACTGAGAATCCGAGATCTCCATCCGATATCGGTCTTGGCTTTGTATGGCAGTGTGTCAAAACCAATAGTACCCCTGTAGTTCACATCAAAATAGCTGGGATTCATGGATGTTCATCCCCCTAAAAATGGTATGTATAGGTATTGGTCCATAGCCGTATGGCTTTGTTAGACCGTACAGCTTGCGCCATTTTTTGCGATTTGATTCAAGTCGCAGCTGCCCAACACAAGTTGGTGTCCGGTTGTATCATATTATATCCAGTGCTGAACAAAAATGCTGGATTTTCCCGAGGTGTTTAGACCAAGCGTTTAAAAGATTTTAAAAGTGTTAAACCGGTGTAAGACGTAGAGGATACTGTTGGGATTTGCAAGGTGTTGCCCCCCGGTTAGTTTATCAACCCGATGAGCTTCGATTGCTCACTGCGACCGAAGCCTGGAATCGTGGTTTTTACAAGGGAAATCATCCCCTTTTATGGCCTTAATTCACCAAGCGATTTGGCCAACAAATGGCGATTTTTCTTGCGTCAGGATTTTCATTTTTGGCTTTTATGTGGTGGACTACAAATGGATGGTCCTGCCCCTTGCTGGGCGTCCCAGTTCGGGTGAGTCACCAACATTTTTTTGCCTTGATGGAGAATTTCTCCATTCCTCTCCAGCAGAATCTCGGCCGGCTACAATGTTCAGCTACATGTCATTCTGGCCAGCAGGTGTCTGCATTGTTTTGCCCATCTTGTGTTGACCATATGGAAAAACACCACACTTGGATATGAAGTCCTACTGTTATGGGCAACTGCAGCCATTTTGCCAACAAGAAAGAATGTTCAACAAACCAAAATATGGATGTGCCCGTTCGCCAGTGGTTTAAAATTACTGTAGAAGTGGGGCAAACATCTCACAATTAATAAGGTGAATCAAACAGTGGACCGCACATGAGCTTTTCCATGGTTGATATGTTCATCCCACGCTCCACCGATCATACCGGGTGACCGCTGTGTGGCAAAACACTTGCTGGATAATGCTGGCTTGTGATGCTTTGCCCTTGAGATTTTCTGCATCGTAGTTCAGATCCGGGATTCGCAATGTTCATGCATTTACTGTCAGAATCTATGAGATTAAACGGTACTGTAGATTGCCACAGGATTGTCTTAAACCAACAGACCAAGTACTGTATCATGTTCGGTGATATCTGGTGTAGCTCCGCCTGGCCGATGCAGTCGATGTGGATCACAGGCTATCTTGAGCTTCCTGATGTCATCAAAGCTGTTGGATATGTGGAGGATGTACAATGGTTCGTGGAGAAGCAAGGGGGCTTGAAACTAGAGCATGGTTTTTGTCGCAGCAAGTGTTTGCATTGCTGCATTCATGAAGGTGAGAATCGCTTCAGACAATGTTTCTTCCTGGTCAGAAAAAAAAAACAAAATATCAAACCATGTATTGGTGCATTTACCCTCTGGTTATTAATCAGTTTGCCATAGTATAGACGGCCCATAGAAATAGATGGTTTACCTATTAATAGCATGGTGATTTTCCATGGCTATGCAAATAACCAGATGGTAGGGTTAAAGTCGGCGACTGACAGAGAGTCATCACCAAGCTAGTGGGCAACCACTGTGTCTATGCATGTGTCTTGGGACCTCTATGAATATATACCATGCTTACATAGATGAGATGTGGTGTTTACCCAACATGAATGTAGATGATTTTCCGAAGGGGAAATCATGGGTTTTCCACATGTTTACGTACATTGACCCTAGGATATTACATGAAATTCCATATAATCACCACTATAATTCCATATAGTATAGATTAAATTCCACTATTATTCATGGGTCTTCCCATTATAGTCCATTAAATCACCACTATTGTCAACCACCTGCTGCAAGCTTCATCACAACCTCGTGGATTGCCGGTGCCATGACACGCATGGATGGGCCATGAGGCCGCGGCAACAAGATGAGCATTGGATGGTGCTAAGCCAGCTACAGTGAAATAGCCCAAAAAAGTACTCATAACTGGCTTTTGTCATGAATTTTGATGATATACAATGATATATGATAAATATATATATATATATATACATATAACACCTCAGTATAGGAGTTATATCTAGGTCAATCTTGGATGGGTAGTTTAATCCTTTGGTCTTTTGGTATGAATGGGATTATTTACTAACCATCTAAGATTGTTTTGTTTGTTCTGCAGGGCATCTAAGATTGGCCATGATAATATATATATATGATACCATGTAGAAGTGTTAAGTGCCATACATGTACAGTTTCTGAAAATGGGTTTGTTCACAATATAGATAACCACGGCATGATCTGGTTGGGTGGTGTTTGGTGGTTTGAAACATCGAAGCTTTGGATTTGACATGATTCAACTGATTTGATTGACACAACTGTGTGTAATGCATGATTGCAATGGCTATAGAACCAAAGGTTTGGTTGGGGGTGTCAAATATGAAAGGAGCATGGGGGTATAGTCTAGTATATACCAAGAATGTTGGGATATACAGATATACACATATCATCACATATCACAATCATGTATTGCATGAGCAATCAGCATGAGAAAGCACCCACAAGGTGGCCCCCCAGTAGTAAGTTGGTTTATAAACCCCATCTATATATCTACCATAAACCGTCCATAAACCGCCACACACCCTAGCTACCCTACCCAGGATGTACTGTAGTTATTGTACTTATAGACATATTTTCCTATCTAGGGGGTCCCCATCTTGTAGTTAATGAACGGTGTCAGATATGTTACATGTTATAAACTGGCTCATACCGGGTACCCTCTGGTAATTTAACATAGCTATGGAAAATCACCATTTTTAATGGGAAGATCCAGTATAAATGGCCATTTTCAATAGCTATGTTAGTTTACCAGAGGGTAATTCGGCTTTTAACCAAGATTGCAAGACAAACTCTTCGCAATGTCATGACACACTTTTCCCCACATAAAACCGTGGTTTTGGGATGCTTTCCTCTACGAATCACTCGGGGCCCATCTTCTCCCATGGTAATCCAAGGCCATGATACCGTCCCAGAAGTGTTGGAAACAAAATGCAGTTGAAACCCTTTGAAACACATGTCAGATGGAACCAAACTCATATGATTTTCCTGTAAAGTATCCATTAGCTGCAGAGAAACAAAAAGCATGGTGTTCCATGGTATGTTACCATCTGGTTATTTAACATAGCTATGGAAAATGGCCCATTTACAGATGATTTTCCCAGTAAAACCTCCATTTATAAGGGATTTTCCATAGCTATGTTAAATAACCAGATGGTACATATGTTTTTCCATGGTCGGCCGTTTCAACAGGTGCCGTTGCTGCTGTTGCTGCAAAGACCGGCGACGACGCCAAGACCGGCGCACGTCCTCCACGAGCGGCGATTCCGAGTCGGCTGTGTCGGAGGACAGCGGGGGGCATAAGGGACAAAGTCAGGGGAATAATATGGGCAAAAACTTTGCCAAAAACCACCCATTTGGGAATGGTTTATACTATTTGTATCTAGTTGTGATGTTTTTTTGGGGATTTGGGGGATGGTTTATGGCAGTGTTTTACCCACATTAATACGGAATAACAATCAAGTAGTAATTAACTATTGGATTATTGAATATGGCAATATGTCCATGAGATTACTGAACATGGGAATATCATTGAACATGGGGGCTGCCATAGTTAGCTAGGTTGACCTAGTTCACTTGGTTTATTATTCAGACATGTGAATACATATGTATTGTTTTCTTGGCCGCTTGTGTGATGATCTGAATATTGATTATTGCCTGGTTGGTTTTATCTTAATTCCAACATTTATGTCATGTGAATACTGGTAGTAGCTAGCTGATTGGTGGAAGTTGGTGATCCCCCAATATGAAACACCCCGCAAAAACCATGGTTTAGCAGGAGATTTACACAAATCTGGGACCATAAAGTTGTTAAATATCAATGGGATGGAAACGTCCATTCCAATCCCATTACCTCCCATGATATGGGTATGGATCAATACCTATTAATACCATTTTTAGTGGGATGAACATCCATTTACCAGCTATTTTGATGTTCACCAGGGGTACTATTGGTTTTGACACACTGCCATATTCCATTAAAACACCATTCTAATCCCGTTAAATGACCACTAAATCACCATAAATACCACGGAGGGATGATGATAATCCAGGAGGAGGAGGATTTCTGGGAACACTACGAGCAGCGCGAGTTCGACTCGTGCCTGGATGATGGAGACTAGAACGAGCCCTGTTCACAAGTTATACAACTGAAAAGACAACTAAACCCGATAAAGTGTTATAAAGTGGATGTACATTGATTTATATATTGGCCTTACGAAGTAATATATTCACATATCTGATGCAGCGATTGGTCATCTCCTCACCTTTGGTCTCCCAAGGTTCGCCTTTCCCCCGGGCGTGCTATGTCCGGCCATGATCTGCTGTTCCGTTCCGCCTTCGGAAGGAGAGGAGGCAGAGGTGGGATTTTGCACAGTGAAGCGGTCATGGCATGTATCCTCTGGTAATTTAACATAGCTATTGAACATGGCCCATTTATAGTGGATTTACCCATTGGAAATGGTGATTTTCCATAGTTATGTTAGTTTACCAGAGGGTATCAGAAAGAATGGCGGATAAAACCAAATGAAATAAGGATACAGTAATGATTTGGGATTACCAAATGAAATAGATGGTAATAAAACATCATACAGAATGTGGTAATAAAACTAAATGAGCCAAAAAAGACACTGGAAAAATTGATTGCTTTGGGAGATTATACTATATTATACTATACTATAATATACTACCTGATTTACTGGGGATTATGATAACCCATCGGAATGGGAAACCTATCAACCAAATGAAATAAGGATATAATGGGGATATGATGGGCTGTGATGGGGATGGAGTGGGATACAAACAATGCAACAGTGTTTTTTGTTGTCTGAATAGGGTGCCCCAAACTCCCATGGTTTTAGAACCTCATTAAACTACAATCTTGAGGTATTTTCCTTTCTGGCACAAACCCATGCCATAATCTTGGGTATATCAGTTATATTCCCTTTATGCCATAACTAGTGTTGGTTGGTATACCCCATTCTTCTTGGTTGAATCCCCCTGTATGCTTCTAGATTATATCCAAAATATAGTTGGTTTACTTATCCCATTCTTTTTCAATTCCCATAAAACTGACATTTTATTCATACATAAATCATAAATATATAATTATATTATATTGTATTATATTATATCATACTAGTCATGATTTCCTATCAGCTTGTTATTTTAATTTTTGAATTCCCAATATATATATATAATATAATTCCTTTAAAATTGTATATTATTGTCATTTTATTCATTGGTCATATTATGTATATATATATATACAATATTTTCCTAGTCATGGACCCATATCAGACACCCCCAGCTGCGCAACTCGCTGTCCCGCGACGCGAAGCTCTAGGTGGCACCTGGAGTGCCGAGTTTTCCACGTCGAAGTCGTTTGGATCAGAAGAATTGCCACTCGATCTACGAAACGACGTGGCGATGGAACAACATATGGAACATGGAAGAACTTGGTCCATTTATAACATGTAAAGATGACTCAGCTATTAAAAAAATGAATTTGGTTTTTAAGAGAAACTCATTGAAATGGTTCTGTAGATCTGAAAAGGGACTGAAAAGGGATCTGAAGTGTTTTTTTGTTGTGGATCCGAAGTTGAATTCTGGCCAGGTGAATCTTTGTTTGATTGATTTTTGTGTGTAATGGGTTTGTTTGAATATGATGGATACTCCAAAATAGCCAGTGAAAAATGAGCACCATGAATCTCTAAACCATGTGTTTTCAAAAACAAAGGAATACAGTACTTGGTACAGTATATATATATACCCTATGGATCCAAGTACCTTCTTAGGAAGTGTTTGGGGTATGATTTGGAGGGTTAAGTACCTTCTCAGACAGTGTTTGGATCCATAGGGATATATATATATATATATATGGGAGCCGTCCGTAAAAGCAGGTCACAAATTTATGAATTGATGCGTTTACTTTGCTTTGCGCGATTGCTAAAACCTGCATCGCGATAGGCTGAGCGATTGGTTGGCGATTGGTTATACGGCTACCACCCTATTACTACTACTACTACTACTACTACTACTACTACTACTACTACTACTCGTACTACTTTTACTACTAGTACTGCTAGTACTACTACTACTACTACTACTACTACTACTACTAGTACGAGTACGAGTACGACTACTACTACTACTACTACGACTACGACTACTACGACTACGACTACTACTACTACTAGTACGAGTACGAGTACGACTACTACTACTACTACTTCTACTACTACTACTACTACTACTTTCGAGACCAGAACCATGCCAATAATTGACATGGCCGCGCGGATTCCGCGCGCGCGGAATCGCGGAATCCGCGCAGATGTTTTCAGGTCAGAAGGACATTCAAGCTAGCTCCAATTGAAAACAGGTCAGAAACAGGTCAGAAACAGGTCAGAAACACCAAAAAGGCAGCACTTGCCTAGCATCCCATCCATCCATCCATCCATCCACCTCAGCTCTTATCATTGCTACTAATACTACTACTACTACTACTCCTGCTACTACTACTACTACTGCTACTACTACTGCTACTACTGCTACTACTACTACTACTCCTACTACTACTCCTACTCCTACTCCTACTCCTACTTCTACTCCTACTCCTACTCCTACTCCTACTCCTACTACTGGTATTACTGTGAGTTTTCCGGACCGTTTCCGGACCGCGCAATTTTCTTTTCTTCTCAAATATGAAAACGAATGCGTTCATGGGCGGATCCTGCTACTAGTGTTGCTACTACTCTCAGTATTACCACTAGCGCCGCTACCACTGCAACGCCGCTACCACTACTACACCGAGGAATTTTTGCCTTTGCTTTTCTCCACTTGACAGAAGTTCCACGGAAGGGTCAGAAATAGTCAGAAACCAGTCAGAAACCGGCCAAACGCAACCTCTCTCTCTCTCTCTCTCTCCCTTGCCTATTCCCTCACCCTCCTACCAGAACTCCTACGCCTACTCCTATTCCAATTTCCACTACCACTACTGCTAGTGCTACTGCTAGTGCACTGTGAGTTTTCCGGACCGTTTCCGGACCGCACAAGCTTATTTTGCTCCCAATTTTGAAATCGAATGCGTTCACGCATGGATCCTTACTCTCATTACTAGATTTGCTACTACCCCCAGCACTACCACCACACCCGCTGCTACTGCACCACCCTGCACCACCACTACCACTAGTACACCTAGGAATTTCTGCTCTTGCTTTTAAATCCAATTGCACTCGTGTGAAGGGTCAGAAACGAGTCAGAAACCAGTCAGAAACCAGTCAGAAACCCGTCAGAAACCGGCCAAACGCAATCTCTCTCTCTCTCTCCCTTGCCTATTCCCTCACCCTCCCATCAGAACTCCTACGCCTACTCCTATTGCAATTTCCACTACCACTACTGCTAGTGCTACTGCTACTGCTAGTCCTGCTGGTACTACTGTGAGTTTTCCGGACCGTTTCCGGACCGTGCAAGCTTATTTTGCTTCCAAATTTGAAATCGAATGCGTTCACGCATGGATCCTTACTCCCACTACTAGATTTGCTACTACTCTTAGTACTACCACCACACCCGCTGCTACTGCACCACCACTACCACCACTACCACTAGTACACCTAGGAATTTCTGCTCTTGCTTTTAAATCCAATTGACACGAGTTCCGCTGAAGGGTCAGAAACGAGTCAGAAACCAGTCAGAAACCAGTCAGAAACCCGTCAGAAACCGGTCAAACGCAACCATCTGTTTCCCCCCCCCTCCCTCTCTCTCTCTCTTTCTCTCTTTCCCTCCCTCTCCCTTTCTTCCCTTGCCCTGCTACTAGAACTCCTTCTCCTATTCCTACTCCTACTCCTACTCCTACTCTTACCCCTCCTACTAGTACTACTAGTACTACTACTAGTACCAGTACTAGTACTAGTACTACTACTACTACTACTACGACGACGATTAGTACTACTAGTACTACTAGTACTACTAGTACTACTAGTACTACTGCTGCTGGTACTACTGTGAGTTTTCCGGACCGTTTCCGGACCGCGCGAACTTATTTTGTTCCCAAATTTGAAATCGAATGCGTTCACGCATGGATCCTCATTATATAATACATAACTTATATTTTATGTATATGATCTGATCAACGAAGAACAAACCCTTCCGCGATTGCTCACTGTGGTACCGCGGTTGCTACGCGATTGGCTGAGCGATTGAGGGCTGTCCGGGAAAAGGTATTTTGGACAACCCCCATATATATGTATACTAATCATTTGCTTTATGTGTGTAAATTAGATGCACATGGAAAATACGGGATCTACGTGGCATCATTATTTTGTTGAAGTTGAAGTACTGACTTGAAGCTTGGGATGCCAAAAGGCCGAGTTTTTCATGGTAAGAAATCACGACGAGAACGCTTGGGCGTGAAGCAATGTAGACACTACTACAGAATCCCAATATGACCGTCAAGCATCAAGGAGCTGGGAATTCTCCATTTTTGGATGTACCCTCTGATAATTCAACCTAGCTGTGGAACATCACTATTAGGTAAGACATCATGTTAATCATCTATAAACTGGCAATTTTCCATAGCTACTCGTATGTTCAATAACCGGTGCCCAGATCCCAGATGCTGCCCATTCCAGGTTGGGATTCCGCAGATGGTGCAGGAATCAAGGTGCGAGATTTTTTGTGTTTTTCACCTTTCGGGCCGGGGCAAGGATGGGGAACAAATCCCATGATTTCACAGTTTTTTTCAACATGATTTCACCACCCAAACATGTAGATATGGAGATTTTGGGAGATGATCGGCGATGAACTTTTTTGAGTTTGAAGAAGCAGTCGTTGTCGTACTGGGCTTGGATTTCTTTTGAAACTTTTGTTTGTTCGGTTCCGGCTCAGATATTTCCGCTCCGTTACGCAATGGAACTCATCTTGTTTTTGGGATCATACAATCCAAATTGTCCAGCATGCCACGTGTGGTTAGCAAACAAACCTACCATTCATAGAACCCGCCAGAACGATGGAAAAACAATGTACCACTAGTAGGACATTAATTTTTTTAATCCCTTTGTGGATTGCAATATATATATATATACACATATATTATATAATATTGTATTATATATATATTCTATTATATATTATATATATATAAGTGAGACAGACGACCAAGCGACCAAGCGATTTGGCGCCGGGGCAGAGGTGAGAGGTCCTGGCTATTTGCAGGATCGTAAGTGTCCTGGCAGCAAGGGCGGTCTTGGTGAAGCTGGGTGTTACTTGGATCATCCCATGGATTCGATCGTGTTTGTGGCGACTTTGTAAGTGGGCCCCATGTCTAGCCATGTCTACCCACTTACAAAGGAGATAACCTATGGGACCTAGCAACCAGGGTTCTTCAGCAGTTTCTAAGTGGGATGATCCTCCATGTACTGGCGCGATGGCATGGCATGGGAATCCCGATTGGAGAAGATAGAGATTTAACCTTAATTCCAGCAATATGGAATTCAATTCAGACATACTTGAAACACAGGGTCCCACACATGTGGAGCATGTTTGGTATGACCCATGGAAGCCCTGGGTTGTACCATGACCATGAATATTTTGACTTATTGGCATTGTAGACATAGAATGTATATGAATGTATCATTTTTGGAGGTAAAACTATTTTTTTCAGGAGCATATAGTTACTGTATGAGAGTATGGCTTTGTTGACTCTTTGTCGGAGCCCTACTTCACGTCTTTCTATTATATTGGAAATCGTTGTATGAGTCTGGCTCAACATCATCTACCCAAAAAACAATTGAGAAGTAAGAACAATGACAATTTGTGTGGTCTGTTGTCGCCCCATGTTCGAGCCAAAGCTTCACAATGCTCCATGAAGTGCACGGACGGAGTGATCAGAAGTAGTCCCATCCCCTTAATATTAAATACATTTAAATACCAACCTAGAAATTCTGGTCAGGCTGGTAATCAAACATGGTAATGTAAAATCTATCATTTATGGAATTTTATAGATGATGTTGATTGTTAATACATGTTAAGATCTTTAGAATTCATCTTGTACACCAGTTCATGTTTAGATGCGTTTTTTATCCAATTTATGTAACATTCTGAAAATCCGCCGACTGTTGATGGTCAAATTCCCTAGGTCCGATGGTTACCCTCTGGTAAACAAACATAGAAAGCTGGAAACCTCAAACTGAATCGATCATTTTCCTAGGGAAACCATGAGTTTTCCACTGCTATTTAAACGTTTACCCCAGGTAAGATCCTTTCCTAATGGGTAAATCATCATAAGTCATCATAAGCCATCACACATCATCATAAATCATCATAGATTATCATAAATCATCAAAAAACAGGGTTTGAAAATCATCATACATGATCATACATCATCATAAATCATCATAAATCAGTGTTTGATGACAATTTGATGATGTCAAGACACGATTTTCGATCGTTTTCTGGATTTCATGGATTGCGTCAGGAAGTGCGAAAGCAAGAGCCCAATGTTGGTTCTAGATGGCGCTCAACTTCTTCGTGGTCGGGACACCTCGGAAGTCGGCGCCGCATCGCCAGCTGCACCCACGTTTTTTGAGATATGCAGTTAGCTGACTTTGCTTCTAAAGCTTAGAACAATGCGGAAATGGACGAAATGGGATATTATAACCCATAGGATCCATGTATGGTATATATGCTAACATTGGGGGTATATTGATGGTAAATGTTGCCATATATAGCATACGTGGATCCTATGGGTAATAGTATGAGTCGTTTTTTCTCTGCTGAATGCATTAGTCGATATTTTGTTGCTGGCTTTGAACCAGGACCTGGAAAGCTACAGCAACAGCTCCAAATGTTGTTTTCGAGGCCCCAATTCGGGGGCTTGGGACGTTGGATCTGAATGCTGAAGGTGAAGTGATTCAACATGAATTCTTTTTATTAGGGATGTGTCAAAACCATTCGAAACCTAGTACGTTGGATGGAAGAAATCCTGCACCAGTGGATAGGTGGTTTATCCCATTATTTGTAGGATTTCAACCATCCAAGGTGGTGCAGGATATCCTCCATCCACAGTAGTAGCATATTTTGGGGAATAAACATCCATTCACCTGCTATTTTAAGGTACCTAGGGCGGGTTTTGACCCATAAGCATATGGGATATGATTAGACAACATCACGTAAGGTTACAACAGTTTGTCTGAAACTAGGCTACTTCAATCCATTGGTTGTAGAACATGGACAGGAACTCATCAGTTTCCAAAAGGATGGCCATGAATTGCAGTGTTTACCCCTTGATCCACTGCCCAACCCCCCGTCGCCTGGCGACCTTTCCTGTTGAGGCAACGGTTTTTCGCTGATTCTGAACTTCCGTCTGCCAGACGTTCAGTTGGTGATTAGCTGGTCCGTGGCCGAGGACACGGACGGGGAGACCGGATGGGGAGACCGGACGGGGAGACCGGTCTGGCCGGTGAAGGGACTCTAAGTCTAACAACTTTGGTGATGAGTTGGAGTAGCCTTGAAAGGCCTAGGCCAGTGAGCATCCCTGCTAGTATTGATCTCACCCTTCAGGCACCAACACGACTCTTTGAAGATGAAACATTGGAATTTCCAATGAAACAATCATCTTATCGTCTCAACACGCATTTTGGGTTCCAAGGACGTATATTATATAGGGTTTTGAGGAGTCTATAAGCGGGTTGTCACTTGTATTTCCTGCACACAAAATGTGTTCCATGAGAGTAACAGCCCGCTAATATGTTCAAATCGGATGTGTTCAAAACTAACTAATTACTAGGATTTGTACATATTTGATACTAACTATAACACCTATTGAACCATCCAATTAACGAACTGATACTAAAGTTCACCATCCACGGAGGAAGTCCATGACCCGCAGCGCGCAGGGGGCAGATTGGCTGGACACGCCGCAGGGGCTCCAGTTTCGGAGGCGGAGAGATGACATGACTGGCGCATACAAAAACACACGGCGGAAAGGGGAAGGGGAAGAGGGGAACGGGATGATGATTATTGACATTTATAGACATTTATAGACTATTAAACTATTATCATCTATTATCTTAATATAGTATATTCATAATGATGATGATTTTGATATATAGACTATGATCATCTATTATTTTGGGATGATGATTGTTATTACTATCTTAATATATGTTATTTGTGATCATTATACGGATCATGTCCCTCGATTCCCTACTCATACGTAAGATTTGTTGCTTGAGAGCTGGCAGGTTTGTTTATGAGATGAGCGCAGAAGATCGAAGTCGGCGCAGGGTCCTCAGGTCTGCAGTTCCAATGGCGAAAGCTTGGGTTGGTAGAATGCCTTTTGGGGTACCCTCTGGTAAACTAACATAGCTATCGAAAATGGCCATTTATAGTGGATTTTCCCATTAAAAAATGGTGATTTTCCATAGCTATGTTAAATTACCAGAGGGTATCTAAGACTAGCCATAAGTTCACAGTCTTCCCAGGATTGACTGTATCTAAAGGTTAAAGCTGGCTTACGTCAAGACAGAGAACAATATACTATACAGATGCTGTGTTAGGAAGTTGGGAATATATGTGTTTTCCAAAAAATGAAGATGTTCCCAGAAAACTTATGGTGAATTACACTAACTGCCAACTGCACAAAATAGACAATTAACATGTGTTATACCCTGCAATAGTCGAACTGGGCTTTGGACAATCCACATTTACATCTAATAGTTGTTTGTTTTTGTGTTTTTTCCATTAGCAATTTTGGTGTTCCGGTCAAGAAGATGATTAATTATATACATTTATATACTATTATGTAAATGCGTAGTTAATCATCATCTATGTGACCTTGGATCAAGGGATATCACTGCTTTGAACATGCCGGGTGCCCCCGTGAAAAAGGGTTCCACTGCCACTGTCCAAGACCGTTGCCTTCAGCGCAAACCGAGGCTTAAAACTCATCGCCAGGGTCCTGGAAGGCTCATTTATGCTGAAACAGGCCGCCTCCGTTGTGACTAGGAGATCTCCGGAGTTGTTGAATGGGAAAATCATCTATAAATTGGATATGTTCCGTTGCCAATGTTTGCTTGCCGGAGGATATCCTATAGTTATGTGTATATTTATAGATAAAGTAATAAGTCGGACCATACGCTATTTTGTTATGTTAGCAGATAACGGGTATCCTATACACTATAAACTCCATTACCTATGGTCCTAAGTGAAAAATTGCATGCTGTAGCACTCAACCAATCAACCAAGCCACCTGCTCGGATCTGAACTCTCTGTGATATTATCCAGGACCTAGCTGGCTTTAACTTCCATGATGCTCGTATGTAGTATATGAATGTATGTATATATATATATATGGTTTATGGTTTACAGTGTATGATGGCGTGTGTATATATATATATTATTATTATAGTCTACTAAATTTTGAATACATGTGCATAAGTGTAAGTTAATTTTCATGTAACATTGTAATATGACAACATCTCCACGAGCCTCGGACAAGCCTCGTTTTTTTTCAGTAGCCAGGCAGTGGGCAGCAAGCCAGCGATCATTGGCAACCAGTGCAGTGGCTTGGCCCGGGCATCACGGCACCCATCCATAGTGTTTTTAGCACAGAATCTATACTTATGGTAATTGACTATAGGGGATCTGCCATTATCTAATGGTGATCTGCCAGTGCCATGGTATCTTCTTAAGGTTTGAAATGGTGTCTTCTAGCACAGAATCTGAGGCGATCTTCAATTTCTATGCTAATTCAAGATATTTTTCTGTAGGGTAAGGGATGCAGAAAGATGGATAGATGGATGATGATAGATAGGTAGATGAGTAGATGAACAGATGGATGGATGGACGGATGGATGGATGGCTACATGGATCGATAGATAAACTATGAAAAGTCAATATGTCATGTGTGTAATATGCAATTGATATGAATATGGTGGCTGGTGTCAGCTTGGTTTGGAAAGTTGACCAGCATTAGTCAACTAGTTTGGTATCTTAAGTTGTAACTGTACTATGTAGCTGATGTTCAAAACTAAGTTTCTTAATGGTTCTCTTGTTGTGTTCACATATGAATTGTCGGTGCGCAACTTTTCGGACAGTTTGCTCCACACTCAACTCCCAGCCATGTTTTGGCAGTCTGACTCCGATTATGGGATGCCAATCCTACTTTCAAATGGCCTATTTTTTCACATGAGAACATGCCAAAAAGGAGAAACAGGAATGCTCACTGCAAAGATAGCTGAATCAACCATTACTTTGGGGGCTTGATGCTGGTTAACAACGCCTGAAGCAGGGCCTTACAGTTGGGTAGTCACCGTTGGTGAGGACACCTATGCTGCACATCATAATGGTTGGCACATCCCAAGTGATGCTTAAAGTTCTCTGCGACCCACCAACTATAGGCATTTCTTTGAACATTGGCTACAAGCATCGGATCAAAGAATAGCTGAATAGCTGATGGTTCAAGGTGTGGTTGTGTTTCAGATGGATTGATGTTGGGATGTTTCCCCACCGATGTTGGGGTCCCCCATTGCAAGGCATCCAGTATTTCCGACACCAGGACTGTTTTTTTGGGACGCGGTGAGAGACAGCTTGCGCTTTGCAGAGCAATTCTTGAAATTCATCATATGCATTGTAGTAAGCAACTATAAACAACTTGTATTTATCTTGTATATTTATCTTGTAAGTGAATTGTCTATTTTGATTGGACACTTCTTGGCGATTTTTGAGGCTCTTTACCCCACCCGGCCTTCAGGATTCCCTGGAAGCCTCGATGGACATGGGTGACTCGTCCATCGGCCGACGTCTACGAGGAATCGACGGCACGTCACCGGCAGTCACCGGTGCACCGTGCCGCTTGAAGCATCAAAGGATCATAGAATTGGATGATACGGGTTATTTCTATGGGATTATACATTCTATAAATATCTATAAATGGGGATTAGTTATAGTTACAAATGATGGGAAATTTGACCGGAAACCCCTATAAAATCTATAAACTGATGGTATCTGATGGTCAAGACCATGGTTTCCGGGTAAGATTTTCCCCAACAAACCAATCCATTGACTTGAAGTGGTTGTTTTTTCTTGGATTGTGGTACCCGCAATATGAGGAGGTAGCGGCCCTTGTACGGCTCAAAATCATAGACACGAAAAAATTCGGATGGTTTCACATCGAACATAAGTTTTAAAGAAAACACGACAGCAGAGACGTGCTTTCAGTTTTAAGTAAAGTCCCGATACACAATCCACAATCAAACAAAAACACTGTTTGTGCGCGATTTTGCTACCCTTCGCCACCTCCAAATGTGTTCTCCCTTTACGAAGTGGTCGCTGGATGTCGCTGGTCCATCCAGGACTCCTGGATGGCAGTTCTGTGTTGGAACTCTTCATCCTCTTAGAGGCGGTAGTGGTTGGCGCCATAGTCAGGAAGCGGTTTGGAGCTGAGTCGGTATGAACATATTCCCTATGAACAGTGGGGAGCCAGTTGGAGCTACTAAGAGTTTCCCAACTGCATGATGTTACTCTGGGTAGGTGAATTGCCCCCAGGAGTAGTGGAGCCAAACTCCTGGGGGCAATTCATCCGAATGGTATAATCATTGATCATCAGCATAATTAATCCTGGGGTAAAATGAGTGAGACTGGATTGTTTTTGTTTCCTCAATGGATTTACAGCCACATATTCAATATGGGGATATGTAAGCAATAAAATAGGGAATAGAACCTATAATCAAGTGATCTACTGATACAGACATGAATAGTAGTGAATGTGTAGATCATTGTGTGGTCAAAACATGATGTTATGTGATATCACCATGTTGGTTTGCTTCAAGGTAATGTATATATATATAGTTATATATATATTATAATGCGGGTAAAACAACAATAAATAAACCACCCATTTGGCTGTTTATACCACCTATTAATGGTGATTTGGGGGATGTTCTATTATTGTTTTACCCACATTATATATATATATATATGTTTACAACTATAATATATATATATATAATTATATATATATAATGTATATATATATATATGTATTCATATTATATACATCTACAATTACAACACGCTATAAGGATGCATGAAATTCGTTCAACTGGTCCTTGATGGCTGGCAGGGCTTGAACCCTGCAGAACTTCCTGAACGTCTCCTGGGAGGGTGCCTTGAAGCATTATATGTTTACCATGGGATGTCGGGATAGTATGATATGTATGCATATTGATGGAAATTCATAGATGTACCTGATACCCTGTAAAATAAATGTTTTAATCAACAATGATAGGGATTTATCAGGAATTTCATGGTTGCAAATTAGGACATTGGGATATACCTGGGATATATTATTGGAATATACCTTCCGGTAAACGTGGATTATGGCTGGAAAATCTCTGGACTAGCCATGGAGATTGCCATTGGATTCCCGGAGGCATTCTTTGTTACTCACCCAGATGTTTCCGGAGACAAACAGTACCTGCAACAGGGATATCATTGTTCAACACCCTTCTGAAGTACCCTCTGGTAATTTAACGTAGCTATTGAAAATGGCCATTTATAGTGGATTTTCCCATTGAAAATGGTGATTTTCCATAGCTATGTTAAATTACCAGAGGGTAAGTCTTGTGATCCCACAGGGTTGTACTTGTTGGCTGAGTTTCACCCAAGTGAAGTAGAGATGTCTTGAGAATTCTTTAGATATATCTACCGTAAACCCGGGTAGATCTAGATCTAGTTATGTTTAATCATGTTTTCCCAATCTTGTCTATCGCAAACCAGGGCAGATCTACTTATGTTTGAACATGTTGAAATCTGATTTAAACATGTTTTCCCAATGTAAATCTGCCACAGTTTCCGCCGGCTTTGTTGGTTAAATGCTGCTGTTTGCTGCCTAAATTCCCTTTCTTTGTTCACACGGTTTGTTCCCAAGGCTGACGCTGTGCCGAGTGGATGTGGCTTCACTGGCATCGTGACATGCGGAAAAAAACAACGAGCTGTTTCAACGGGTTGGGCGCGCAGCTGTTCATTGAATGGAAAAATGGAACCGGAACCCCCGCATATTTCATGGGAAAATCCATGGGTTTCCTGCAGCTGTTTCCCCTAAACCAATTGATTGAGTGGTTGAATTCCAGGAAAAAAATGCAGCAATTTCCTGAACAAATCCTCAACATTCCGATAATTTCGTATGGCTGTGCCCTGTGCCCAAACATAGGATATACACCCAAATGGGATTTGATATAGTTGAGAAAATGATGATACACAGTGGATTTTGAGGTACCCTATGTTCAGACAAATCCATCATCATGTCAAGTTGGCAAAGTTGGCATATTATTGTCGGTTTTAAATAGATCAAGATAGATATCCCATTCATATCCCAATATTGTTTCCCATTAGTATCCCATTCTTGGTAATATATACATATATCCCATTCATGTCCCATTAGCTGGCTATTTGGTCACAGAATAACAATATGTTATAGATATGGGTGTTTCTTAAAATGGAGGATCCCCAAGTCCATGGGTTTCGATACTAAAATAGTCTAATGACTTGGATGATTTGGGGGTACCCCCATTTTAGGAAACCTCCATGTAGATATCCCATATATATATCCCATTGTCTCATGTTTGCCATATTCCATGGGTTACAAATCGCCAGTACCGTATACATACATAGATACATACATACATACATACATACATACGTACATACATAGATACATACATACATACATACATACATACATACATAGATAGATAGATACATACATAGATACATACATAGATACATACATAGATACATACACAGGTACATACATAGATACATACATAGATACATACATAGATACATACATAGATACATACCTAGATACATGCCTAGATACATACCTAGATACATACCTAGATACATACCTAGATAGATAGATACATACATACATAGATAGATACATACATACATACATAGATAGATACATACATACATACATAGATAGATAGATACATACATACATACATACATAGTACATACATAGATACATACATACATACATACGATACATACATAGATACATACATACATACATACATAGATACATACATACAGACATACATACATACATAGATAGATACATACATACATGCATACATAGGTACATAGATAGATACATACATAGATACATACATAGATACATACATAGATACATACATAGATACATACCTAGATACATGCCTAGATACATACCTAGATACATACCTAGATACATACCTAGATACATACCTAGATACATACCTAGATACATACCTAGATACATACCTAGATACATACCTAGATACATACCTAGATACATAGCTAGATACATAGATACATAGATACATACATACATAGATAGATAGATAGATAGATACATACATAGATACATACATACATACATGCATAGATACATACATACAGACATACATACATACATAGATACATACATACAGACATACATACATAGATAGATACATATATACATACATACATACATAGGTACATAGATAGAGACATAGATACATAGATACATAGATAGATACATAGATACATAGATACATACATACATACATGCATGCATGCATGCATGCATGCATGCATGCATGCATGCATACATACATACATACACACATCCACACATCCATACATGCATACATGCATAAATGCATACATGCATACACCCATACATCGATACATCCATACATCCATCCATCCATACATCCATACATCCATACATCCATACATCCATACATCCATACATACATACATACATACATAGATACCTACATACCTACATACCTACGTACCTACATACCTACATGCCTACATACCTACATACCTACATACCTACCTACCTACCTACCTACATACATACAAACATACATACATACATACCTACATACATATGTATATATGCATATGTGTATATATATATATATATGTATGTATGTATGTATATATACCCAATACCGATGATATTCTTATTCATATCCAAAAAACTATATCTATTTACCGTTTATATATATATATATCACATTAACCCATGGGACGTCCCAAAACCATCGCCAACGCCCGCATGAGGTTTGGGCTTCCTCAACGCGCCTGGAACGTGCCTCCTGGCACTACGTGTTGTACCCCACCGTGCTGCTAGGCGCCGCTTGGATGGGCGGCGCTGGAACTAGGCCTTTAATACCTTGCTTGGTCTTGGAGTAGGATTTAACATGATTTAACCATGAGGTTTTTTGGTGGTTTTCTGGTAGTTTATCTATAAAAGATCTGGTGATACAAGGTGATAAATGATGATTGGTGAGTGGTTCTAGGACACTATGCTACCTGAGTGATTGGGGATTATGAACTAATCCATAGGGAAACCTGTCAAGTAATATTTCATGAGATGGGATAGGGATGTTTTTAGTGGCTCAGCTGATTTTGGGGCCAATTGTTCAACCACTTCTGGGATGAGGATGTCAACGGATTGGTTCGAGGCAAGATCATCACCTGAAACCATATGTTTTGTTTGTTTTTGTTTTTTCCGATTGAATGAGGTTTTCTGAAAGTCCCCTTAAACCATTGATGATGATGATGATGATGATGAAGGTGGGAAGATCCAGAGGAAACTCTGGGTAAGTTTCTTGGTGAAGGGTACGGAAACAGTGGCTGATATGATGGGACCTGTCAGATGTGCTGGAAGCTGATTCGAATGACACGGAAATACATGGAACATCAGTGATAGGTGGCAGCCCGACTCATCAGCTCTTTGCTAGTAGATGGAGGGCTATGAAGGCATGTGTAAAGTTTATTCCTAAAGATGATTAGATACCAGTTTTTTTTTTTCCTGTGTATGTATATTTCGTATCGCAGGTACACCAAGTCCATCCGAGTCCATCCAAATCCAACTTCCTTAATATTGATGTTTGCACAAAGAGTTCTTGTGGTACTAGTGGAGCACGCATGTAAACGTTCCCACTCGTCATATCCCAGGTTCACTTCACATCATCTTTTGTCCCACGGTGGAGCCGCGCCGTCCAGGTTTGACGGTGGCGTTGCTCCTGAGGCCCTCCTACATTTGCAGATGCAAATGGAAGGCGGGAGCAGACCAGAGCGTGGAAAGAGAGTGGATAGTAATTATTGGATACTATATCGGATATACAACCATTCATGACTCAGGTGTTTTTTTGGTATCAGTGTATTCATTTTATATCATTGGATATGAATTTGTCTGAAAATGGGATAGCCCCAAATGGTGATTGAAAGAAGGAAATTACACATGTTTGGATAGCATATGTTCAGACATTCCCATATATATATATATTATAATTGTAGCATATTGAGCACTTAATGGCAAATATGATTTAATTTTGATATCAGTGTGTTTTCAAGTGTCATATCAACAGCCATTATGTTTTCAAAATCGAGGATATAATGAACAGTTATGTATGCAATGGTGATGTTTTAAGGACTGCGCTTATTTTAATGGGAATATATGTTTTAATGATATAATTGTGTATGTATGGTCGATTTTTTGTTCTGTTGTATAATGTAGATATGCCATGACATATTATGATGGCTTGTTGTTATTTTTTTTTGTGTTGATGTTTGTTTGTCTAAGGTTTGGGGGTGTAAACCCCCTCATAATATCACCAACATCATGATATGTTTTTCTTTCCGCAAAAATACGGGATGAGACCTCAAGTGGTCGGAATGGGCTACCGTACTTTCTGACAAAACCATGAGAGGAACTACCCTTTGGTTATTTAACATAGCCATGGAAAATGGCCCATCTATAGATGGTTTACCTATTAAACATGGTGATTTTCCATGGCTATGTTAAATAACCAGAGGATATATAATCAGATGCAGAAAATATGCATTTGCCATGCGATCTGTTGGGGGGACACAAGTTGACCCATGGGACCCATGCTCATCCAGCGATTTGTTTGCTTTTTGGGTATACACTGTGTTGATTGGTGATAGGCAAACATACAGTCCAATAAGAGCAACCTTTCTAGTATTTGCGCACCTGTAGAGTAGTCTTCGGGTAGACAGTAGACATGATTTTCTGCTTTATCCCCAGAATTTGGTGTAAAACGAACTATAGATCTATAGGTCACCCAAAAATATTCGGTGAATACATGTGTTCATACTTTTTCACGGAAAAAAACGGCGGCTGAATCCGTATAACGTTGATTTGCCGCAAAAACCCCGTGGTCAAATCCCAAAGCCATCCAAAGAGCCCATCCCGTCGCCGCAGTTGCAGCTACTTCGTGGCATCGGAAGGACTTGCCTAGTGACTTGATGGGTGGTGGTCACTGCGGTCTGCAGACTATGGTTGTTTGTTTAATGAAATGTTACGTAATAAGGTGATTTGGTAGGGAATATTTCCATGAATATTCCCAGAATATACAATGACATGTCACTAGGTTTGATTTTCAATGGGAAATCCACCATGACTGGGGAATCTGTAGGGAATATTACTATATTTGGGACCCATATAAAAGCAAATCCAAGTACTGTAAATATACGTTTGGATAATCAACTGTTTTCTCTTTTCCTTCGGTTGTGTGGCTACTGGTATATGATGCGCAAGGATGTTTTTTTTCCTGCCAGTATATCAAAATAATTCCATAGACATGTTTTTATGCCATTACAAATTAGATGTAAAGAAAAACGTCACAGGTATGGATAGCTGATAGATGAGTTCGGGTACTAAGCATCTATATAGTATAGATTTGAGAGACATTGAGAGACCAAGGACGGTGTCTCTAAATGCCTTTACTTGTAACTTCAACTTATATAACAGTCACAGGTTCGATTCACTACTGCCAAATAATTGCCTCTTGCGGCAGAGTATGGTATTACACCGTGCGCCTCCCTAGATAGCTAAGTTGGTTTGTAACTAGTTGAACTATGGTTTTATATGCTATGTGTATACTGTATATAATATCAATATCTATAGTCAATGGGGTTTCCTAAACCAACTAGCATCAATGGGGGGGCATCACCTTGTAGCATCCATGGTAGGAGGGGCCGGGTCTGTGGTAAACGCCACTGACATAGGTTTCCTGACCCTGGAATTGCTGTGTACTGGATTTCTGAAGCATGAATGTATGTTTTCCTCCTTTTTGCATACTTGCTTTTGTTCCATGTTTTCATACACATAGAGTTCCCTGTGCATAGAAAACTGGTAAATTGGGTAGAATTCGGGGGGGTCCAGAACTTTGAATAGCATGGTGTAATTCATGACATTTACCCTCTGGTAATGACACATGGCCGACATGGCAATGGAAAATACCGAAAATACCCCATTTAGTTCGATGATTTTCCCAGCTATAAACCTTCCATTTACAATAGGATTTTCCCATCTCTTCCCACCTTTTCCTATGATTTTCCCATTAAACCTCCATTGCACCGAGGCGCCCTTCTACTTTGTGAACTTCGGAGACAACATGGTGGGCTCGAATCTCAGGAAGATCCTCAACATGGTATATACATGTGTTATAAATGTATATAATACATATGAAGGTTTCCTGAAAAAGGGGTACCTTCAAAACCATGGATTTTAATACTATAGTCTAATTTTGGATGATTTGGGGGTACCCCTATTTTAGGAAACCTCTATATATACTTATTGGATCTTAATTGGTGTGTCTGGAAATGGGTTATACCGTACTATACCCAACAAATGGCTATGTAATAGGGAAAATGTGGGAATGTGATGATAAATTATGGAATTTGGGGGTACCCTAGTCTCAGACAAACCCAGATACAATGTAATGTTCTATAGTGTATATGTAAGGGCCCTCAATGATTGGTCGAAAGAACCAAAAGTTGTTTTCCCTTTGACACCTCATAAACGTATTGGAAACTGGTCAGGAAACTTAATTGGAATTCGTAGGAAACGACCGTTTTTCACCTCACTTCCCCTAAAAGCGCCGGTGGAAATCGAGGTGATGTGCTGACCAGCTTGGCTCGCCCATTACGCGTAACCTGGCGCAGACACTTGAGAAAGGAATGATAAATGTAGGGTAATTATGGGGTACATAGCTAAACCTTCCGTATTTGAGGTGAGTGAAGGTTAGTTATTTGCTAATTATGTTCATTTATCCTGAGCTTGCACATAGAGTTATGTCAATTATGAAGATTGATTATCATTGTGTATAAGTATATAGACAATATGTTATCTATATATATAATATTAATATATATATATACATACAAAACATGTATGAAGGTATATGGAACTGATGACCTGAAACCAAACAACATTCTCATGGTCGAATCTCCTGCTGATCATCCAATCAGCTACAGATTCGTGGGAAACCGATGGATGACCCATACTCACATTAATCAATGGATTGGTTAAAGGGAACATCTACAGGAAACCATAGATTTTCCCATGAAGATCATGGGGCTTTCCGGTTCCATTTTTCCCTTAAACCAATCCACCCATGACTTTCTAGCAGAAATTTAGGCTGAGGTCTGCAACTTGATCTCCCTGTGTCCTTTCCTGTTCAAGGCTTTTCAAGTTATGAAAGTGCCGAAGCCTATTAATTAATATAATTCCTTAAATCTATCGCAATTTAATCCCCATATCCCCAAGAAAATCCATATCATTGTTGGCAAAACCATCATATTGGCTGGACAAAAAACCTATCATTTTCTATGTTTCATCCTTGCCAGGATTTATGATCAGGATAGTGGGTGAAATTCATCGCTCAGGATGTGCCAGCAGCCTTCTGCTATCTCAGCACTGAACTCAGAGATACCGGGCCGCTTGGAAATTTCTGAACTAGCCATGGAGGTTTATGTATATCTGGGAAAATCAACGAACTAAATGGAGGATTTCCGTTACTACGTTTGATTATAGGATGAGAACTGAAGTTATACGATTGATGGTCAGTTTTATTTTGGCTCAGGCTGGGAAGCCACTTCCAACACATTGGGAACTTCAGAGACCGTACCAGTTTCAGCTTCCTGCTTATAGCGCTGGACTTCCAAGTTCAGAATTGTGGAGACCATCCAAATTGCCCTATAAATCAATCAACAATGTTGATTCAACGTGTTTACTCTTATCAGACTTGTATCCACATTTTTGTGGTTTACTGGATTGGTCTGTTGGTGATAACCCCCATCATCCCCTATTTGAAGGATCATCCCACTTAGTAAGCTGCTAACAACCCCAGTGATCTTAAGTCCTCATTCATGGCATTATCTTATCAACCAGAAGTATGCCTACTAGCTACTAGCCATCACTGGGTAAATCCCCCTTGGTGTGTTGAGGTCCAATCGCACCTATGTCCCAACACAATTCTATTATGTTCCCATCAATATCACCATGAATATACACCAATGACTCAACATTTTGGGTGATGTGGTACTTAAAACAGTTTCGATAATATCCCCGCAAGCTAAGGTGGGCCCCCAAACAATGAATAAATGTTGTTCAAATCACTAGCTTAACTATTGCTGCGCAATGGCTTATGGTCGATATATTGCCATCGTTACGGGGGTTTTAGACACCCAGAAAGATCACAGGGCGGCACCACCTTGTAGAAAGTATCGTTGGTGATGATTAGGGATTTATTATGTGCCAAACCATTCTGGGATTATTATCTAGACCATTCATGTCAACCCTGGATGAATAAACCATGGTTTATGAATTGTGAGGCTACCTTCCAAATAGTCATACTATGATACTTCATTGCTAACTCCCCCAATTAAGCAGCCTAGGGGTCTCATCCAGGGTTGACATTGTACCCCTTGCCATACCCTCTGGTAAACTAACATAGCTATGGAAAATCACCATTTTTAATGGGAAAACTCACTATAAATGGCCATTTTCAATAGCTATGTTAGTCATAACCAGAGGGTAAGTGGGGGAGCAACACATCCATTTTCAGCTGAGGTTCTCACCACCCGCAGCTTCGCTCCTCGATGGAACGATTCGTGAACAGCGGCAACACCTGTCCTGCCTGGGACCTCTGGCAGAACGCAGCCAGGGAAGCTATCCACCAACATATGGGATTTCTAACTTGCTTTCTTCACAGTTGGGATTATATTCCGGGGATTGAAATCCACCAAAAAAAAGGGATTTAACCAAGAAATGGTGATATAGCTGATTTAATTAATGTAAGTTTGGAAATCATACCTGAATGGGAGGTTTCCTTGACCTTAAAAGAAGTCCATCATTTGTGGCTTTGTTGAAACTTGAAATAGTGTTAGCGTTATCGTTGGGCGTTCCACAGTACACATGTTGCACCCGAACAGATTACAAACAAGATCTCACCTACACCTATAAATCTAGGGATACGAAAGGCCCGAAAGGCTATGGGTTTGTGTGAAAATAGAATAACCCCCAATTCCTATCAATTATCATAATATTTCCCCCCCTAAATGGCTATTTGTGGGCATCCCAAGATTCGCGGGAATGGAATGGGTATGGTCTCTGGGCCATTTTGGGTATCCCATGTTGACTCAGAATCTTAAAGGCAAGTAAGACAACAAAACAGTGTGATGTACGTATAGATAATCCGATACCAATGCTGTGGTGTGTTAATAAAGCTTGTGTGTTGGGACTATACGCATAATATATATATAATTATATATATATATTTATTCTTATTATTATTATCATTATTATATGATATATATATATAATATGTAATATATAATACATATAATACATAATATATATTATACAAAATATAATTTATCATATATAATATATAATATACAGTTTATATATAATTTATGTGTAATATATATATATAAGATACAATATATAGTATATAATATATAATATATAATTTATAATATATAATATATAATATATAATATATAATATGTAATATATAATATGTAATATATAATATGTAATATATAATATGTAATATATAGTTATATAATATACAATAATAATAATAATAACAATAATAATAATAATATATATATTATATTTATAAAACATATATATATATAATATGATATATAATATATAATATTTAATACATAAGATATCATTGTTAATCAACAATATATAATATATTATTTATTATATATGATATATAATTTAATATATAGTATAAAATAATATATATATATGTATATATGTATGTATGTATGTATATATTATTACATTATATACTATGTATTGTATATTTTATGTATATGTATATGTATTGTGCATTGGGCATGGCTCATTTTGTTGGGGGAGGCCAAGTCACCAGGTAAACTGTGGATGTTTATGGTAGATATATCTATGGTTCATGGGTTTTAACAGGCTTAAGCTGAGCCAACAAACCATAGGAAAACCATAGGAAAACCATAGGAAGATGGTGATTTAACCACTATCAACGGTGATTTAAGGATGGCGTTTATGGTTTAACAATGGGTTAACAATGGTGAATAATGGGATGATATTGGATTTAGCCTCTGGTAAATTAACATAGCTATAGAACATCACCATTTTTAATAGGTAAATCAACTATTTCGCCATTTTCAATAGTTTTTTGTATGTTTACCGGAGGGTAAGTGGGGTGGGGTACACCACCATCTTGTGCTGCAGATCCAAGGAACATTTGATCGTTTCTCCACTGATCGCAGCGTTGCCCTTTTGGTTTCGGCTACTTCAATGCGCTCGGCGTTTCTATGATACCGGCCCCTTTTTGCACAATGGAAATCGCTTGGGGCTTGTGGGCCACGTAAAAACTGAGGATGCCAACTACTACCACTTTGTCATCAAAGATGTTAACTGGAAATTTGAATATCGCTGTGGTGGATGTTCTAGTTCAACATTGGAAGCACCATAGGAAAAGCATAGGAAAATGGTGATTTAATGGTGGTGTTCAACAGAGTATCTCTTATATCGCATTCGCCCCACCAAGCGCCCAGAATGCCATATGATGCCCGGATTTGCTGTGCAGGGTCCCACAGACTTTCTCATCCACTGGACTTTAGGGCTGGGGATAATATCCCAAATGCTATTCAGCTACACTTTAGGTTGGGTGTGGTGCTTAGTTTCGGCATTCTCCCAGAATGAATGTCTTTTCAGCATTGAAAAACCATTGGCCGTTCCTGACTTATCAGTCGATGTTCGTTGAGGCATGACTTGGCATTCAGGTGAGTACACCATGAGCTACCCTCTGGTCATTTAGCAGATTGCTATTGAACATGATCATGTTGAATAGGTAAATCGTCAAACTCACTGGGCCATTTTCAACAGACAACTCTTAAATTACCAGAGCCCAGAGGCAGTTATCGCTTGACACTCCGGACCTCCGACTTCCGAACCGTCCCCATCCTTTGAAAAGATCAGGTCAAAAGCGACATTTGCTGAACCTGGGGAAGTATGCCTCCAGTCTCATGGTGGTTGTTGTGAGTTCTCCGGGCTGGCCGATTTGGAGTCTCGGATACATCACGGGCGATGCCGGGATGCCTATGACTGGAACTGCAGTTCGATGTAGCTGCTGTGATGAAAGTTGATTGGAAGATGTTCGGACGAATTGTCTAGAATCTCCATGTAGAAGCCGGTAGAAGGTTTGGGTTTCTAAGCTACCCGATCATCCAAGAAGTGAGGGCTGATGATGCTTAATGACCAGCAGTGAATGGTGTATTTTGTGGATCATGAGTTGGACCTGATTTCCTCCCCATCAATCCAATCACCTATTCTCTAATCATCATGACGCCCTGACCCAGATGATGATAAAACATAGTAACATGGAGTTTTATACAGACCTAACCTTCCAATTACCTTTGAGATAGGTAACCAGAGTGATTTTACCAATTTCACCTCTGATCCTAGGAGTTGCCTGACATGTAACTGGAAGAAAAGGGCGGTATAGCTGAAGCTGCAGGATTTATTTTAGGATCCCCATTAGCTCTCCATGAGGGCTTTATTTTAGGCCAAATATCTAGGCACTTTCACCAATTTCGCCACCATAAAAAAACGGCTCTTCTAAATGTTGAGTCCCAAAGAAGCTGTCCCCTCAAACATGAGGTAAATACAAGATAAGTATAATTATATATATATATGTATGTATTTGTGTTCGTTCACATTATTACGATCATTATTATGATTGTTATCGTTTTATTTTGCATGTACTCATTATTGCCTTACATTGATCACTCTCCCAACATATCAGAATTGATGCTCATCAATCATCCTGATCCTTCCCTATCCACGTTTTTCAAGTTACTTTGGGCCCTCCAAATCCACCCATCCACCCCAGCCAGGACGGTTGTCCTTGCCTCGGCCATTGCCACCGTTTACGCGGCCTGGTGGGACGTCTGCATGGATTGGGGCCTGACCTACACGGAGCTCTGCTTTCTGACACGCAGCGGTGGTGGCTCCAGCGGCTCGGGGCCGAAGAGGGATTTGTGTAGGCGAATAGGAGTGGGACTAGGGATACAATAGTGACATGTGTATATCTATATATATATATACATACACGCATATAATATAGGAATGTGTATGTGTATATATATATATGTGTTAATGTAATTATGTACTGTATGTATATACAATTTACAGTATATCGATGATGATGATGATGATGATGATGATGATGAGTTACCCTCTGGTAAACATTAATAAAAAACTATGGAAATCACCATTTTCCAATGGTAAATCCACTATTTGGACTGGGCCATGGCTTCAATAGCTATGTAACAAATTACCAGCTTTGTTTCTAACTCCAATAAGTATGTTTTATGGCACTTATAACTATAGTTCATGAGGCTTATGAAGCAACTTATATCGAGGGGGCTCCACATTGTAGGTGTTATCACCATCAAACATATGGGGATTGCAAACATTAGCATAGTTACTATCGGTATTTTTTCAGGTTGATAAATGATATAATTTCCAACTGGGATACCAATCAGTAAACTAAGATAGCTATGAACATTGCACGTTTATAGATGATTTAGCTATTAAAGTGGTGATTTTCCATAGTTATGTTACTGTTAGTTTGCCAGAAAGTACTGGTTGTATCTATCACATGGTCTTAATATGGTTTTAGCATGGCTTTAACTGATTACACTATGTTCCTGCCCAGCTTTCCAGCTATTCTCTTCTGGCTTTTCGCAGGGTGTCCAAGATTGGCTATACAATGTGTGGGCCCCAAGATAGCTAAGCCAATTTTATAGCTAAGCCAATTTTTTTCAATGGGTGACATAAGCAGCCTGAATTATATGTACCTTGATGTGAACATAGGCAACAGACTGAAATACCCATGGTTTCCCAAGGAAAATGATCTACACATGATGGGTTTTCCATGGGGTAAGTTGTCAGAGGGGAAGGGAAAAATCGCTTCATCAAAAATAAGGCTATGGTCAATTTTTCACAAAACCAAGGACCAAGCCATTTTGTTTTTTTCTGAATGTTCAGCACCAAGGATATGTCAGCCCCATGCATAGCCCAGCTGGACCTGGTTTCCCGAATTCGCCGGCGCAATCCTTTCACTCCGTGACCCTGCGCTCGCAGCCTGGTGGCCACGCGTCACGGCCATCCGTGGGGCAGTACACTCGCAGCCTGGTGGGTAAAAAACGGATGTGACGAATTCCCACCAGGGGTTTGGCTCAGAAATGGGGACCCCAAAGAAAGTTGATGCTTTACCCTCTGGTAAACTAACATAGCAATGGAAAATCAACATGTTTAATGGGAAAACTCACTATAAATGACCATTTTCAATAGCTATGTTAAATTACCAGAGGGTATCAATCTTTATCATGTTTCCTATGAATCATTATGAATCCCTTACCCGCAATGTTCAACACCAAGGTTTAGTAGAGATTTACGCATGGAGAAATTGAGCGGGTATTGCGTATTAGGGGAATGGGAATGAATTGCCATTTGGGGGTATACCTGTATACCACCATTTTCTGAAACGCTCACTGCTTGAAAGTGGGTCATGTGGTAGCTCCACAACAAGTGATGCTTGCCTAATCTGTCTAATTGTAGTTGCTTCAGGAACGAGTCTAAAGATAATTCAAGTATGTATGTATGTATATATATATAGACATGGCATCATGATTTCAACTATATCAGATATATAAGTGAACTAGTGACAGCAAGCTTTTCTTAGCCAACAAACTCGTTTGCCAAAAACAGCAACTTGCCAACTTGTTTGCCAACTTGTTTGGTGGTGAAATACAGTGATTGTCCCATTGTCATCATTCCTTGGGAAGGTACCCTCCCAATCTTGATCCACAAGGCTTTATTTACCCTCTGGTAAACTAACATAGCTGTTGAAAATTGCCATTTATAGTGGATTTTCCCATTAAAAATTGTGATTTTCCATAGCTACGTTAAATTACCAGAGGGTATCCAGGGTTGACTTTATTTATCCAAACTCTAAAAAATCCTGGGGCACCCAGCAAGCTCCTTACCTTCTCGCCCGCCTCGTTCCAGCCTTCACCTTAGGCCATTTCTCGGCGCGCATCTACTGCCTGGCTGTGCTGGGCGATATCGTGCTACGCTGCACCTGGGTCATCACCTTGATGCCCATCACGTTGCTGGGGAAGGTCGGTGTAACCGTTGGATGTTGGATGGTTGGGCGCGAAGGTTTGTTTCAGGGGTTGTGTTTTTCATGGTTTTGTGAAGGGCTTTATATGGGGAAGATGGTGAAAGATGGTGAAATGTGATTTGAAGAATTTCGGTGTTTTTGCTGGGATTCATGGATTGCAAATACGAATTCATGGGTTTCAACAGAAAGCGACCAGAATTTCTTCTCGTTGGCAGATGTTGGCGCCTGTAAAACGCACATCCAGATACCATGGATCTCTCGAGGTGGACCGAAATGGTGAAATGGTGAAATCTCAAGATATCAATAGGATTCAATAGGCTCTTCACTTGGCTTTCCAATCTGGTACCATTATGCTACCACTTTTTTTTTATTATTTGATTATGATATTATGATACCATATTGATTTATTATGATATATTATATTCCCACTATGGTACCAACATATCCATTGTTTTGAGCTTCCCCCATTTTGTTGCTGGCATTCCCTGTGGTGACGAACTGGCGACCCAGGGCGTGGTCTGGCGGGAGATTTTGCACGTCTTCATGACGGTGGCCGAGATCTTCCGCCGCAGCTTCTGGGCGATTCTGCGCATCGAATATGAACAGGTGCCTCCTGGGACCGTATGTTTGGGAGTGGGCGGAGTGGGATGCAGATGTGGTCTCTATTGTGTTTTGTTTCTTTTTAAAGAATACAATTTATGTTTAATCTACTCCTGTATTATATGATGTGTTTGTTCCATGTAGATGTATATCACATATAAGCATGGTGCAATTAGAAATACATATATGCGTATCTACATTGGAACATATGTTGGAGCCTGATACATCCTGACAATTCATCCCATAGTGACCTTTGTTGATTTCAAACCTTTCTTGCACAGACACATTTGGGTCCAAGAGGGCTGCGCCAACATGGCCATTTGAGCAAAATTTGGATGATTTCTTGGCAGTGGGGTTTAACCACAATTTTCAGGCAAACCCCTGCAACCCTTAGAAAAAAGGCTCGATTCAAGGCCGCTCGGCGTCCGAAAAAAATAACACGTGCCAGGAAATTTGGGCACAGATGCCTGCCAAAGTGTTCTGTTCTTCATTCGCCGAGTTTACTGGGTCAAGCATGGGTAGGAATGATGGTTAATGGATGTTAATGGACTATTGGCTACAACGTCTACTCGCAACTAGCAAAGTAGACTGAGCAACTTTTTTTTGGTGCGTGGTAACGATCCCAGATTAGTCAACTACATGAGATTGTTTGAACATATGGTACCCATGGGTACCCGATTCCAGCCACTGCTTCATCATGTCTTTCGGTCAAACGCCCAGGTGGCGAACGCCAGTGGATACCGTGCGTTGTTGTGGGTGCCAATGAAGGTGGGGTAGCACTGGATCCATTTCTCGACTTACTGGTGCTTAGTATGTAGGGAATGAGGGAATGGGATGATTGTGAAAATACTGTAGTTATTTTCATAGTTATGGATTGGATCATTCCCCCCATTCCCTACATACGAAGCTCCAGTAAGTCGAGACATGGGGTGTTTTTTTTGTGGAAACCGACTGGATGGGTAGTTAAGTTGATCATGATCATGGGCCATAAATGAGGAGAATTATGGATACTAACCAGTTCAAAAGGAATGCAGGATATCTAAAAATGACAATGTTTTCTACTCAAGGAGTCCCCACCTGCAATTTCTTGGGTCGATGATTTTGAGCCATATCTGACGATGAGGTGATTTGGGTGATGTTTCTCAAATCCCATCCAGCTTTGAGAGACTGGAGTCATGTGGCACCTACTCTCTCTAGAAACCAACCTGGTATTTTCAGAAGGATAACTATCATGTGGACCCCTTGAAGCCTGGATTTGTAGCCCTTGCCGCCCTTGCAATACCCTTCTGGAATCAAAAATCATCGAACTGAATGGGGAATTTTCCAGCCACGTCTGATTACCACGGGGTAACATGATTATCGCAGTCTCCCATTGCATCCATCCAAATCCCTATAAATCCCACTATATCACCATCAAAACACGATTTTTCAATGATGATACCCTCCGGTTATGTCAAAATAGCTATTAAAAATTGCAGTTTATAGTGGATTTACCCATTCATAATGGTGATTTTCCATAGCTACGTTAGTTTACCAAAGGGTAATGATTGCCACTTTCAAAAGTCTTTCAGGACAGCGTCCTGTCCCGCTGCAGGTGGGGCAAAAGGTTGGAGGAGATGCGAGTGCTCACGGCTTTCGCCAGAGCCTCCTACCCGGCTGAGCGGTGTGGCCGCGGTTTCAGCGATCGTTTGGCAAGCTGTGAGTTGGTGGAAATATGGAAAACAGATGCTAAACATATGGTAAACAGACCGTAAAAAACTATGGAAACATGTGGAACATGAGAAAAACACCAAAATTATTGAAAACTTGGAACAACGAGTTGTTTCTTGGAATGGGTGGACCCAAAAATCATCCAAAATTGGAATAACATTGGAATGATAATGGAATTCTATGGTGGCAAGCAACAAGACGACAATGGAGATATACTGGAATCTAACGAGACACGTTGTTTTGAGGTTTCTAAGTCGTCATGGGATCCCACGGTATCATCCAAGTTAAACTCGTCACGTGAAACTGGGAAACCAATGGTACCAATGGCCCCCCCCTAATTTGGCAAAACACCCGCTGCTGAGTGTAGCATCACCAATGAAAATTAGAGTTTTTCAAAAACCAACAAAGATATTTTTGGAAATGATTTTTAGAGTTTTCAAATTTTCAACCAACAAGGATATGAAGATGCAAAAAAAAATCACAAGGATGGGCAATGAATGGATACCCTCCGGCTGGCGCGTGGCTTGAAAATCACAGCCATCCATTTGCATCCATTTGGTGCGATGAATTTCCCAGCAGCCACGTTTGAGTACTGCAGTTATGGCCATTTATCAATTATAACTGGTTATAAATGGGATTATATATTCTACAAATGGGGTTATAAGTACTTATAACTGGTAAAGGGCCATAACTGTGGAGGATGCAGTAAATGATACTAAATGAAATTACTAAATGATATTAATTAAAGGATATGAAATTATATCATATGATATTAATTTTAAATGAAATTCAATGAACAAACATGGTAGTACTGGGTGTTGGCAAAGATGACACTGACTCTCACTGACACAGCGGTCAACTGGATCAATTTCCTTGTAATGCGTAGGAATTTTGGAGGACAAGCTGTGAGGCATCACAATTAGTAAACCAATGAAGCTCTCTTGACGCCAGATCGCCAGATGTATTGCTTAAAACTCGAGACTTAATGGTGACGTCAAAGCCGTGGAAACAAAAGGCAGCTGAGGGAGCGTTAGCAGGTGCCATCAAATGCGTGTTGTCCGTCCGTACAATCGATGATTGATACTAATTTATCCTAATTTACTATAGTAGTTGTGTAAATGTTGCAACACGCATGTGCAAACATTACGATTGTATGGTGTTGCATGATTGTTTCAAAACAACTGAACAGGAACACGGGATTGTGCATAATATACAAGACTACAGTACTATAGTGTACATGAATAGATAAACAACAATAATTCATAATATATACCCTCTGGTTATTTAACATAGCCATGGTATAGATGGCCCTAATCGAAATAGATGATTTTCCCAGCTAGAAACCTCCATTTAGTTCAGAAAAGTTTTCCAGTTCGCTATGTTAGTCATAACCAGATGGTAATCCTTTAAATGTTGTTGGATTGGTTGAAAGCAGCATGTCATGGTTACAGCTGCAGCGACTTGAAGCCCTGTGAAGCCCGAGGACCAAGTGCAGCTGGTGTCACGCAAGCGGTATCACTGGCTTTGACAGATAACCCTGGGTATGGTTACTGCAATGTATATCCATCTATAATGTTTCTATATTGTATATCTATTGTTATATATATATGTATATATATAATATACCGTAGTCACATAGATGTATATAGATATATATATATACCAATATCAATATTTATATCTATGTATATCTATGGTTGAGGTTTAATGTATATATTTTTATACCTAGATTAAATATATATCTATGTATATCTAAAATAGTACTGTTTACCCCGGGGTAGCTGTTTACACAAAAAATCGGAAAGTAACTTTCTAACTACAAAAACCCAGCATTGTATGCTTCAGGTACATAAATATGACTCATATGAATCCGAAGAAACATTCCGCCACTGTCCCCAGGCCATGTCCATCCCTTTTCGTCCAACCCCACCCCAGCCATGTCCAGCTGCGACGACCTGAATCGCTGACGCTGACTGACGCTTCGATGTCGGAATGTCAGGCGCTGCTTGGGGAGGTTCATGCAGCCTTAGAGAAGAACGGTGAGTCCTATGTGCGACAGTGTGGTGGCTTGGCTCATAATATCAGAAAGGCTATTCCGAATATTCCCATGAAAAGAAAATAACATGTCGATTGGTGAAAACCCTATGGAAGCCACCACAAGATCCATGAATTCCTATGAATACCGGAGGGTATATGGGTATGACATGTATGACTCAAAATTTAAGTCCCAGAAGGGACATATTTGAGTCTATCTTTGGTTTGTATTGACCATCTAACTAATTAGGAACACGGCCTTTAGAAGGCCGTGGTGTTTTTGTGATCGACGGGGTGTCATGGATGACGTTTGATGTGGTCGTGCCAATAGGATTTTGTTTGATGTGATTTTGAAGGCCAGAAACCCCTTATTCTGGTGCATAACATCAAGAACAAGCATTTCGCCTACGCGAAACAATATTTTTGATGTTTCTCAGAACTCCCCAACTAATTCGACCTGTGATGGTGTGATATGATTTTAAAGGCCAGAGACCCCTTATTCTGGTGCATAAAATCAGAAACAATCATTTCGCCTAGGCGAAACCACATTTTTTTGTGTTGTTGACACTTTGCCCAAGATTCCAGCTGACATCTGCTGTTTTTTTTCTCACAGCAACTGTTCGAGTTCTTCCAGGAACCGTTGGGGATCTGGAGTGTCCAAGGTGCAGCGCCAGCACCACATGAACACATATTGTGTTACTGACGGGTGCATCGTTGAATGCCCACGGTCTTTGTGTTTCAAGACCATGTGAGCAGGTAAATTCTAATTCCTATACGTGGACAAGTCCAGAGAACTTACACGAGCGTAGCATGACGTATCAGTTAAAAGTACCAGCGAACTTACACGAGCGTAGCATGACGTATCCTTGAAAAGTACCAGAGAACTTACACGAGCGTAGCATGACGTCTCCTTGAAAAGTACCAGAGAACTTACGCGAGCGTAGCATGACGTATCATAGAAAAGTACCAGAGAACTTACACGAGCGTAGCATGACGTATCCTTGAAAAGTACCAGAGAACTTACACGAGCGTAGCATGACGTATCCTTGAAAAGTACCAGAGAACTTACACGAGCGTAGCATGACGTATCATAGAAAAGTACCAGAGAACTTACACGAGCGTAGCATGACGTATCCTTGAAAAGTACCAGAGAACTTTCACGAGCGTAGCATGACGTATCATAGAAAAGTACCAGAGAACATACACGAGCGAAGCATGACGTATCAGTGAAAAGCACCAGAGAACTTACACGAGCATAGCATGACGTATCATATAAAAGTACCAGAGAACTTTCACGAGCGTAGGATGACGTATCAGATGAAAGTACCAGAGAACTTACACGAGCGTATGCGAGCGTAGCATGACGTATAAGTTACACGAGCCTAGCATGACGTGTAAATGAAATGATCCAGAGAACTTACACGAGCATAGCATGACGTAGCCTGAATGTTAATACATGCCCCACCCCACCCCACCCCACCCCACCCCGTGCATCAATGTACTTATTAGAATCCACCGAGAAGAATGTACTTCCTCCGCAAGTTCACATGAACGTTAATACATGCCCCACCCCACCCCACCCCAACCCCCCGATGTGCACGAAACAGCACGGCCTTCTAAAGGCCGTGCTCCAACTAATTATTGAGGTACCCAGTGACTTGACCCATACCCATATCATCAACGCTGGTCATGTTTTTTCTGGATGAAACATGATGAAGCTATACGACACTACAGTAATCCCTTCCCAAAAATCTTGAGTAGCCAATATATATTATAATATTAATTAATATTATTATATATATATGGGCCCCAAAATGAATAGTTTTTCGAGTGGTGATCTCATACTCACAATCCGTGGGAAGCTACCCAAGATCAACATACTGGGTAGATACCGGGAGACACCCAACGACAAGAGGCATGCCGCCAACGGTAATTTTGCTAACCAATCGCTATGAGTGGGGATCTGACCATTGTGAGATATGGGGCGGTGGCAAAGAATGTCATGAAAGAGGTGGAAGTCTCATTAGCATAGGGCAGGGCAATGGATAATGGCGAAGCGACCCCACACTACATCACCCAATTCACAAGATTCAAGATATCTTTGACACTGGTTGAACCCAATCAGCTGTCACTGAGGATTTGTCTATCAGATTCACATCAAAAATGCCAGCAATGAGTTGGCTCTGGGCGATTTCACCTTGGATTTGAAACATGGATCTGGTTTTCTACGTCCTGGCATGGATTCTCAAGCGGACGTCTTCTTGAGCACCGTGACAGTGGGGGCGAGTCGAGTGCTGTGGAGTCGCATTTATCATTTATTGTGGGGCCTTACTTCCAATCCCGCAATGTTGTTTGAGGGACGTTTTTTTTGAAGCTGAGATGGTTGTTGTGTTGCTGATTACGTTCAGTTGGTGATCATTATCCTTATTATCAGTGCTTACGCATGATGTTGTTTCCCCTTCACTCCCATCTTTGTGCGCTTTGTTGCTCAAACATGGCTCACGAACATCCCAACAACAAAAACATACAAAAACCAAGTTCGACTTCCGGGTGGCTTTTAGGCATCGTGGACGAAGACATGGTTGCCATGGCCAAGGGCAATTTGAGCACCTTCAACGCCCTGCGTGACGGGCGTTTAATCATCAAAGGTGGCCGTGAGGATGGGAAGACGATCCCATGGTGCGGGTCAATATCTGATATGACAATAGGATGACGATCCCATGAGAAAAATTGGTTGTAGTTATATATATATATATATGCATATATATATAGATATTTGTATAATATACATTATATATGTTGGGTTATAGTATATTGGATTACTCAACCAAAAAAGGCAAGATCGCAAATAAAAAAATCAGTTAGTAATAGTATAGTCACAAGTATGGTCATGTTTGGGATACTTTCTGATATACCAGCGTATTGACTTATTCCCATTTGATCCCATTTCAGGGACAAGATCATGTCTGGAGTGTCGAATGTCTCATTCAAAATGCTGTCAGTCTTTGTAAGGTGGTGATATGTGGTGATCATTCATTTTTTTTAAGACACCCGTTTTTTCATGATTGTTTCGTGGATTATATATACTACCAAATACATGTATAAATGTGCCAGGGATACTCATCATCCATGAGGGTTTTGATTTCAGCGATCGACGCCTGACAGGTGACCAGTTGGCTTCCCATGTCTTGAGCGAAATCATGGAACGCATCCAGCGTGAGAAGAGGACACAGAGCCGGCCAGGTGGCTTTGGGACCACATTAGTGGATATGATTGGATATGTAGTATTAATTGTCCAATTTTATGGCACTAATTATTCATTCTGACCTGCATTCTGACCCATACCCACATGGAGGTTTCCTAAAATGGGTGTACCCCCAAATCCTCCAAGTCATTAGACCGTTTTTTCTATTGAAACCCATGGTGACTTGTGTGATCACCAATTTTAAGAACCCCTGACATGGTCAAATCATGTTAACTCACCATGTTGGTTCTCTCTTCCTCCACTGCCCGAGATATGGGCTACCACCAAAAAGGTCTATGTAAGGGATATGTATTGGAATGGAATATAGCTCAAAACCTGCAAAAACGAAGGTGACCCTTTAAAACGAAGGCAAACCTTACAACTAAAGTTTGTTGATAGATTTCCATTTGAGCAGCGAATGTCAAGAATGGATATGATAAGAATGGTGTATCATGGAGTTATTGTCGTTTGGTCTTTACCTGTTTTCCCTTGTCTTCCTTTTGTTTCCTTTCTTGCTTTCATGCCTTTCCTGTGACAGTTTCTGTTGGCTTCCTTTCCGCCTTCGTTTCTTTCTGTTGGTCCCGTTTGTTTTTTCCTTTTTCCTCCTGCTGCATTTACATTTTGTCAAGTTTCTGCTTTCCGCCTGCAAGTATTCTTTTCATCCTGCGGTTTCGTTTTCCCGTCTGGTTTTGCGTTCTGGAACGAAGCCAAAACGAAGGCAAAAACGAAGGCAAAATTCACGACAAGCAGCTTGGCATGAACCTGGCCAGGAGCAGGCAAACCTTCTTCCCCATCCTGCTACTACTGCGACAACTACCATTGCCACTGCGGGGCCTAGTTGTGCTTTTGCTGCAGGCATTTGTCTTACCAGCACCAGCAAAGCACCAACAGCGCCGGCATCACCGCAATTGCTGCTGCTGCTGATGCAGCTGCTGCTGATGCTGATGGTGCTGGTGCTGGTAGCTGCTGGTAGCTGCTGGTAGCTGCTGGTAGCTGCTGGTAGCTGCTGGTAGCTGCTGCTGTGACTTGCTGTCACTGCTGTCGCTGCTGTCACTTGCTGCTGCCACTGCTGCTGCTACTGCTACTGCTGCTACTGCCACTGCTACTGCCACTGCTCCTGCCACTGCTAGTGCTACTCCGCTGCTACTGCTACTGCTCCTGCTCCTGCTGCTTGCGCTGCCACTGTTGCTTCTTCTAGCACCTTTGTCGCTTCTACGAGTCACAGTACTAATCCTAGCACATCCTGGCACTGTTTTTATAACTTTTGCTATTGCTACGTCATTGCTGCTGCCATTGAAATGATGACTGCGCGATATCGCACGTATATCTGTGAAGGTTTGGTCGAAACCCTTGTAAAACGAAGGTGACCCTTTAAAACGAAGGAAAAATAGATATTCCATTTTGGGGCAATAGAGTTTTGGACGTAGCTCATATAGAGGTTTCCATGAATTGGGGTACCCCCAAATCATCCATTTTGATAAGATTTGTCATTATAAACTACCCTCTGGTAAATTAACATAGCTCTTGGAAATTGCCATTAAAAAAGTGGATTTACCCATTCAAAATCGTGATTTTCCAGTTCGCTATGTAAACGTTTACCATTTTGGGTATCCATTTTGGATTTTGGGGTACCTCATTGATGGAAACCAAACAAAATTGGCTAATATGTATCAAGATGGTTAAAACCACCAACCAGCATCCATTTTGGGGGTACCAGCATTGATGGAAACCCAAAAAAAATTGGCTAATATGTAGCAAGATGGTTAAAACCACCAACCAGTATCCATTTTGGGGGTACCATCATTGATGGAAACCCAAAAAAAATTGGCTAATATGTATCAAGATGGTTAAAACCACCAACCAGTATCCATTTTGGGGGCACCGTCATTGATGGAAACCCAAAGAAATTGGCTAATATGTATCAAGATGGTTAAAACCACCAACCAGTATTCATTTTGGGGGTACCAGCATTGATGGAAACCCAAAAAAAATTGGCTAATATGTATCAAGATGGTTAAAACCACCAACCAGTATCCATTTTGGGGGTACCATCATTGATGGAAACCCCAAAAAAATTGGCTAATATGTATCAAGATGGTTAAAACCACCAACCAGTATCCATTTTGGCGGTACCTTTTGTTTTATGGAAAGTGGATCTCCAGGAACACATTGCCTCGTCCGGAACCGCAGAGCGACGAAGTGACGCTGCTTTGGCGCCTGGGTGCCGTTTGCGGCTGCTGTTTGCTGGTGCTGCTTGCGCTGGTCATGGTAAACCCATGGGAGGTGAAGAGGTGGGACGAAGTGGCACACATTTTGCTTGGAATCTTTGTTTAGATGCTAATGAAGGCTATCTCTGGATCCAGTTGTTTTTGTTCTTGTCGAATCTGATTGGTATAGTGAAGTATGTTTTCTGGTTGGTGGTTCAAATGTTTGTTATTTTTAATCCTTTCAATTGGATGCTGAACCAAATTGACTATGTTTAAGATGGGTTGAAACGACCAAGCAGGTTGCGTCAGTTTGCAAAGGTGGTAAAAGGTTGGTAACTGATTATGGTATTTATAACCTATAAATGGGTAAGTTGAAATTTGTAAATTGCTAACTATCATTTGCATGCAAATCATGAATTTACACTTCTCCATGGCCAAAAAATGGGTTGTGATATGTTCTTTTTGGGCCAGACTTGGCATAGAAAGCTCACTGAACCGTTTTTTTTATTTACATTGTGATGGGATGATCCAAGTGAACTCATACATGGCGTGCTGGAAAATCAAGCTTTTCGTTCCATGTTTTTCCCAGCTAGACACTTCCACGTTTCTAGCGGGTTTCCATTTGCCATGTTTGGCTGGAGGGCAGTTTTTTAAGATGCTAGTCATAGATACCTCAGTTGGATCATCCCGGGATTTCACAGTTCAAGATTTGGGCTCTTTTACGGCAGCCACCCCACCCCTCTGACAGGGCTTATGCAATGTTCAGTCCATTCATCCTAAAATTGTCGGGTCCTGGGATCCACAAAAGTGGCTTGTTGTTTGCACCAGCTGTCTGGCGTTTTCCATCTTTCTGGATATCAAGTGGCTTGACCCGAACCAACTGTATGTTGCTGGCCTTAGGCCTGCATTTGGGGCATATTTTGTGGAGTATCAACCTGCGAAGGCACCGCTGAACCCTGAAATCATACCCCAAAGATTTCCTCAGAAGGTACAGCTGCATCCATAGGACGTGCATATCCATATAGGGACATGTTTTTTTTATCACTATACCAATGAACCTACCGCGCATATACATATAATTACCTACCTCCCTTTGTCTGGCATTTTTTGGTGGTTACCTACATACTAAATCCATGCAGCAGAAAAAAACATCTCCATCCATTCCATGACAGCCCTCTGCAGGTCCTCTGGTGGGCCGCGGGAGCTGGAAAAAGTAGCGCACATGTCGGATAGCAGCATCCAACGCCTCAACGACGGCATCTTGGCAGCTGGCAGTTGGGTCCCAGGAGTGTAGGAAGAGTCATGGTCTCAAGAATGGGGGAGGACGACCCATGGAACATTACAAGTTGCGGGAAAATGATATAACTGAATTATCTGAATTCTGGGTTAGTCGGTCCGATAACCCATTTTTATGCCTACCCTCCGGTGTCATCAAACATGGCAAGCTGGAAACTCTATCATTTAGTTCGATGATTTTCCCAGCTAATGCCAACACCGGATTAATAACCCCCCCCCCACCAGGTAGGTAGGTAGGTAGGTAGGTAGGTAGGTAGGTAGGTAGGTAGGTACCTTCTAGCTAGTTTTCTTGACTACCCGTAAATAAACGGCCCTGAACCATAAAATTCTGAACCATAAAACTTTGGATATGGCTTACGTCAATTAGATCTTAATAGAATTCCATTGGATTTGTTAAAATTTCATGGATCAGAAAGGTGGTTGATTAATCAGGGGCAAACCATGGTTATTATACCCTTTGGGAGCTATCCAAACTGATGTTTTTTTATAAAGATTTTAATTAGAAATCGATCATTTGGGGAATAGTTGTTTTTTGAAATTTTCAATGATCAACTTAAACCTGAAGTATAACAATGATGATTAAAAAAAGGTAAAAAACAATTGGAAATAAATAGAATTGGAAATAAAAAATGTTGGATAAAAAAATGGATTTCCGAAGTGGTGGTTGATTAATCGGGGGTAGGCCGGTTTATTAATCCGGGGGGACCACCTGTTTTTAAATTACATTTTTTTTTTGGGCAATAATGGTTGATTAATCGGGAGGGGTTTATTAATCCTCACGGCTGGCATTATAAACCTCCATTTAAAGGGATTGATAGGCATAAAGTAGGGGATGATTGTCTGAAGATCTGGCTACATCGATAAGGGTAGTCTTTCATATATGTTCAAACCTGTGCCGTGAATGAAATGCGATAGCTACCGGGTACCCAGCTTAAGTCTTACTTTTTGGTTGGTAGCGAACATTAATCATTAAATGGAATGCAACCTCGAAGTATTTTCCATTTCATGAGCTCTTGATATGGAATTCTGATGAGAAATTGGATATAAATTAAAGGTCCATGTTTTCCCATGCCCAACGCCACTTTCCCTAGTGGCTGATATGTAGATGGTTTCGTTTAGAGAATGCATGAATGACGTTGGGAGAGGACGACCTTGAGTACTGGATATGGGAAAGTATGCATGATATCTTTGTTACCTACGTTTCTGGTGACTAATCTAATCCCAGAAGCGCACAGTAGATCCAGCATTCAATTGGCTAATTGCTCTTGGTGCCGTCTGGTAGTTTATCATGGATTCATAGCTGTGGAAATTCGCCCATTTATAGATCGTTTACCTAGTAAGGATATGTAAGGATATGTAGCTGTTTTTGAATACTGTGGAATCACCAGAGGCTACTCGCAAGCGATCTCGAGATCAGAATTCTGGCCGAATCTGGGTTCATCCTTCATCCTTGTCATGGCACAGGTGCGGTCATGAAGATTGACAATTTCACGTCTGTGGCATTTTCCAAACTCTTCCTGCCCATGAAGGGACCCAAGGTGGGGCTGGAAGAGTTTCGATGGGCTGATTATCAAGAAGAAACAGACAAGCGGTATGATCATGTGAGCTATAGGATATGTGATATGGTTTGCCGTTAGGTGATTTATATTGATATATTATTGATTAATTATGTCATTATGTGATATGATAATATGATGTGATATTATGTGATCATGAACAGTGATTGGCACAGATCAACGTCCCAACTTCTCCTGGATTTTTGGTCATCTTTGACCGACTTGCGTAGATATCGGATGGCTCTATATGGCTCTATGGCTGTATGTGGCATTTTGTGTGATTGGCCTTCCATCATGCATCATGCATCGTCTCGCTAGCATTGTGTTTGTTCCGTCCTTGTTTGTCGCGGCTGAATTACCCGCTGGTATTGTAGCACGGAAAAAAAAAGGACAAGTGTGGAAGGGAAACAATGATTTTTCCTGCTTGTTTTCAACCTTTAAGGGTTGCAGAGTTTCGGCTCAATACATCTGGAAAACAGCTTTGGTTTCTCCAAAGGGTGGCTTTAAGCGCCACTCGAACCCTTGCAGGCTTGAAACACACAGCATTCAACAACTTTCAGTGAAACAGAACCATGTCTTGCACCGCCCAGGGTTCCAAAAGTAAATGGAGAGTTCGGATGCTTGGGACAAGTGGAATAACTCTGACCGGTGGAAACCTTGGGCACGGGATGTGGCAAAGGAGAAGGCAGAGTGGAAGACTCAAGACTGGCAGTGGGAGAAGTGGGGACACGAACCATGGAGGGTGTGGAATCCAATCATCCTGAAGGATTGACCAAGGCCCGATGAACTATGGCCAAAAGTGGCGGAGAAAAACAGGCCAGAATCGCTAGAAACTTTAACATCAGAAATGGACGGCTTGAAAAAAGGCTTCAAAATCAAAAAGGCGTGGAAAAAGTAGGGAAACATAGAAGAGCAGCTGGATGACATATGATATGCAAAAACCTCAACGCTTGTCCGATTGAAATCTAAGAGGTTTGAAACAAAGCCAAATGGATGCGGCTTGAAACAAAGCCAGAACGATAATATGTTTCTTGAAACTAAGCCAACGGACCAGGCCTATCCAATTAGAATTTATCAGTTTTGAAGCGAAACAACTTGTTGCGGCTTGGAACAAAGCCAAAGCCAAATACTCAACTTGGAATAGGTCAGGCTCCACAAACGGCTGAGAAGAAGTCAAATGTTCACAGTCTGACAGCCCCTATGAGCTGAAGAGTGGAGCAAAAAGCATGATCTGAAAGGCAAACCGGCTTTGCTGTGTCCTTGCGGATCTTGCGGCGGACTTTTTTCACATGGGCTGCGAGCAAAACTGGTGACGTGGGAATGCATAGATTGGGTGTTGGTGCTTCAGACAGGATGTGTCCACGGAAGCCGTCTCACACTTTGCACTTTGAACGAGCTCCATTTGTGCGTAACTAAAAATCGATGGATCACAATTAATAATTTTCCGAATTAAACTATACACATGTATTTGACATTAATTGACATAATTCTATTGTAGACCTTAGAACAAACCCACATAATACCAAATATAAATAAATAAATATATATATATTATAATTATATATATATATTATAATTATATTATATATATATATAGATAACTATATAAATATAAATGTCGAAATGATAATCTTATATCAATCACTGGCGATTTCGGTTTGTCTTTTCTCCACCTTTCACAGGCCGTGCATCCCTTGCCCCTGACGCGGCCGTCGGATGTCTTCCTCGTGGGCGTGCCGGGCAGTGGAACCACCTGGCTGAGTCATATCATGCACGGCCTGCGAAGCGATGGAAGTGCCATGGAAGTGGAAATCTGATGGTAGTCATGGAGGTCATGGAGGTCATGAATATCTGATGAAATCTGGTTGAGCCAATTTTTGATATCTTGGAATATCTTGGAGATTGAGATATGTAAACGCATAGATATCTTGGAGATGTCATGATGTTTATTGTCTTTAAGCATCAATTTCAGAATGAGAGATGCAATTGATAGCTGCTGGTTGGCGAAAGTTTTTTTTTTTTTAATTCTGGATGTTATACACTATATACCCTTTACATATTGGGGATTGTAATAATCCGCTACGGGATCAATATTATTTTGAGGATTTTCCAAGACTGTAAGGTCTGACATTGCTCATATGGGAAAATATTAGGGGTTCGTCAGGTAGTGCGGTGTCCCTAACAACATTCAACATTGGTCGTGCTTCATGGGGAACCAACGGGTTGGGGTAGCCCATTGAGAACCGGAAAATACGGGACATGTGTTTATGACTAGAAAATTGAAACGTATTTGTGGCATTTTTTGGCGAAGGGTTGGTGAAGTGTGGCTACACTGTGATGAATTAACAGTTGGCTATTGAAAATCATCGTTTTCAAGAACGGCATTTATCATCAAACTAATGGGCCGTGTTTCTCCATTTTCAATACAAGATGGCCCCTCCAATTGTACATAGGTTGGTTTGTACACCGTTGTAATTACCAGAAACCCTTTTTAATCTAGTCTTAAAACCAACTAGCTGATCTAGCTGTCGTTTTGAGGCCCTACTGTGTAGCTATATATATCTTTAATGACCAGAAGGTATTGAAAGAAGTTTGTGTTTGCGTCGCCGCCTGTAGTCGAACTCACGCCAGGTATGTCCTTCGAGGAGCTGCGGGGGTGTGTAGGTTGAGCATTTGGAGCATAATGAAACTGGACAAATTATAAGGACCTCACGGCGACCTTACTGGAATCATGGTTAATAAGGGTAATCATCTTATTTGTTCTTTTGGGTTTCTGATGTGATAACTGTTTGTTCCTATTCTCTCTGACCATTGGCTGTGAGGGTACAGGACTCTGGACCGCTGGGGGAGGGCCGATTGCGAAGTATGTGGGCCCTATTTAAGGTAAGTGAATTATTATAATTTGCAACTGGTGGTTTAACGACAAATGACAGGAGAAGAGGCTGGATACTCTCTGGTAATCATGGCAATGGAATTCTTTGAACTTAATGGAGGTTTCTAGCTGGGACACAATGTGGAACTAAATGGTTGATTTCTGCCATGTTTGGTGACACCGGAGGGCAGAGGTTTTTCGTATTTTTTGGGTTAGATGAGCCACGTATCCCACTGAGCAGAGTAACAAACTTTGGTTGATTCTCTCAGTGACATCATCTGACGGTTGAATCAGAAATGACACCTATCCACTGGCATGAAGTCAAAGTAATCACTACTCAAGGAGAATGTTTTGCTGATTCTTGCTGGGTAAACCAAAGACTATCCTGAATATGAGTAGATGATCAGTAGATGACTGGTTTTCCACCATGCCCAACTGCTAATTCGGCTTCTTGCTGGGTTTTTACCGCGGATCCGCGGATCCGCAGATTCGCCATTTCGTCGCAAAAAAGGACATTTTGCAGGTGGTCGCGTGGTGGGAAACCTTGGGCTTTGCCAACTCCTTAGCTGCGCAAAGTCTGAGCCCTCGTCTCTTCTTCTCTCACAGGCGCCCCAAAAGTTATGGCGAAGGATGTCATCATGACGATGCCATAAACCAAGGTATTTTTGTTGTACAGAGGGGAACTTAACCACCCCCAAAAACATGTACTGTAATTGTATATTGGCTTCTGTAGATGATGCTTAGATGACGTTACTTGTTGCTCTATTACAAACTTAAATACTAACTACTAACCCCAAAAATAGTGTGCGAAAGATAATGCGAAAGATAACATGGCCATTTTTCAGAAGAACATGGCGGTTGCACCGTGAGGTTCTTCGGAGCTTTGCCATCCAATGTCCGCTACGTGGTGCTAATGCGTGAGCCCTTGCAGGCATGGTGTAGATTCAATGCAAAGCCACTGGCAGGTCATCAAGGGGTCAGTTTTGGGACCCACAAAACTACAGTTATGGCCCTTTACCAGTTATAAGTACTTATAACCCCATTTATAGAATATATAATCCCATTTATAACCAGTTATAATTGATAAATGGCCATAACTGTAGGGACACCTGATTCTTACAGTATCGGATGAACCATCCATTCTGCAAGGTGCCCAATCTTGAGATACCCATGGAATCCCACACAGAATTCAAAGTTAACCTGCATACAGTTGATGCATAAGTGCACAAAATTATTCATCGAATGTTTGCACGTACGTTTGTGGATCCGATGTTTCTTTCAGGATTGAACACAAATCCATTCTGAATGGGATGCCATGTTGAGCTGACTATATGATGTACTACAAATATAATAATATAATATAATATAATATAATATATATATATATACAATATTACATAAAATTAAAACATGTATCAAGTGTAGTATTCTGTGCGTGGTGTTTAAAATACATCCACTACTTTGCCATCCCTATTTGGCAATTCCTTGGGGCAATGCGTTCCAAGATATGTCATACATGTTCCACCAGAACGCTGACTCTCATGGGTGAAATCTCCAAGCTCCTGGCAACAGGTCTTGCAATCGCAGTATGCCTACTTTTGCAACAGCTCGTGGGCTGAGCTTGCAGGACCAAAATGATGCTGTGGCTTTGGATTTGGGACACCACCGTTGTAACGGTTGTATGTTAAAGACTCAGGTGATTGCATAGCCACTAACTAGAACTAACTGCGCTGGTTGGTCTGCTGGTGGGTGGTTTGACCTTTATGTAAACTTTATGTGTCCTCATGAGAGACCTCAACATCAGTGGATTGGTTATCTCGTGTTCAGTTTGGAAACCCATGGAAACCCATGGAAACCCATGGAAACCCATGTTTTTTTTTTGGTCCCCCAATTTCATGTAACCTGAATGAAGCGCTCGCGAGGCGCTCGCCAGCAGGGCTTCTTGCCCGCCGAGCCGGTGTGCATGAAGTTGAGTTTCAGCAAAGATACGAAGCATTGGTAGATTTTGAGGATATCTCGCGTTCACGCAATTCCAACTAAATCCCATTTACATATATAATATGAATTTCCAACTAAATGCCCAGACATTGGGGATTTCTTATTGACATTCCTTGCAGAAACACATTATGACATTAACGTGTGGTTGTCACCTGAACCAGTGACGAACTTCTGAACTTGTAAAATACGAGCAGTGGCCACGTTCGACAAACCTGTTGATGATTTCTTCGGGGGTTATACATGGTTATACTAGGTTATACCGTTACACTATCCAAAATAATATGCAGATATTGAGGATGATCAAACCACATGTCCTTTTCTGCAGTTGTATATTGCAGTTTACCCTTCAGCTGTAGCAGAGGAGAGACGTCTTTAAGATTCCTCAAAGGCCCCATTTGGTCCCCCCGGAACCGTGTGAAGTTTCAGGACTCAAACCGGGAGAGATGAACCTGAATTTGTTCACTTCTGGCATCTTTGCCCGGGTCAACCGCAATGACTGCTGGGTGGGGTCGATTGTGGATCGACGACTGTAAAGAGAAACATGAGAAAAACATAGAAAAGTGCCATGGTCAACACATGGATCCAGTGTTCCCATATTGGGATATGGTCATGGATCCAGTGATGTTTGTTTGGATTTCAATAGCCATGATGTCTCCTGATGTTTGGATTCCCTTGATCGGATGGATGGCCCCAATGAATGAATACCATCTAACTTGACCATGGCATGTGTCGGTTGTCCATCCCTATATTAGCTTGGGTTAGCTATGGTCTATGGGAGATATAGCATGATATAGCTAGAGATAGCGATAGATAGCTATAATAAATGGGGTTTATGATGTTTTCTAAACTTCTAACTGGGGTGGCCCATTTTGTATACCTGGGATGATTGATAGCTCCGTAAAAATCCCCTTAGGTATCCCCAAAACCCGTGGGGAGAGGCTGGGATGTGCTGGGCCACATCAGGAGGTTTGGCGCTACATCGTGGATTGGTACCAGTGTTGCTGGACGAAGCCGGAGGTCCGGTGAAAGTTACGATCGTCCATTGCCATGGAGGGGGGCCAACATGTCACTTTCTGTTCGCCAAAATTCTGAGCGTGGCGTCAGTACTGACAACGAAACCTTTAAAAGGTTAAAAAGAGACAAAGCAAGTTGACTTTGTTGACAGTGGTCAGCTACTCGTGATATATCTGATATTCGCAGACTGGCAGATGATGATCCAGCTGGAAACCCCGGGGCGATGGACACACTTTGGCAATGATATGAAACATGTGTGTCACCAAGAATGCTGTGAACACAACTGGCCCTCCCGTCCGTCTCAGGCGTTCCAACCTTGAAATGGTATTATATCTGGATTATCTGGTTTGGAGCCAAGATAGGAATATAGTTGAATAATCTGTTGAACATTTGGGATGATCTTAGAGACTTTTTTTCAGAACTGCACTTGGATGATCAATGTCTGAAATTTTGATATCGCTCCAGGCTCTCTGGATCACCTACGAGGCGCGCAAGCCGCCCAATTTTTGGGGATGCGGGATGAATCAGTGGATGGAACAGGAGATGTTCAGAGAAACCATGAGAAACCCATATTTGATCTTTCAAAACCATCCAATGGTTTCTCATCAATTAATGTAGCAATAAAACATCATCATATGAATCATATGTACCTACATGATTTTCATAGGTACTTTGGGGAGGTTGAGAGTCAAGGTAGTTTTTTTGTTTCATGACATGGACCTGCCCAGAGAATGTGCTATACCCCTTATATGGTTGTTCTACTAGGGAAAATGACGATCAACCAGTGGATGTTATTTCCAGAAATTTCATATGGTGTATTTCATGACATGGTGCCTTGTGTGTTGATTCTTTGTTGCTGCCGTGATATTCAAATGTTGAAGAAAACATTTTTTCGGTACATGTGTTTCACAAATTTTGCTGTGCATATGTTCGAATCTTAGAAAGGTAGCAGGTGATTGTTCCTATTCAATAAGACGTATCTTTCCAATGATCTTCTGTACATGTTCCTTTTGGAAGACCAGCCAGAAAGCGATACTTTCTGCCAATCAGCTCCATGGCTTGCCAGCTATAAATCTCACATTTAGTTCCATGATTTTCCGAGCGAACTAAACCTCCATTTATATTTATAGTGCCATATTTTCCCATGAAATCTCCTACGATTTTCCCATTACAAGCTGCAGGTATATTCCCATGGTATCCCAATGGAGTATCGCTCGAAATCCCATGGAGTACCCCGAGAAATCCCGACGAGAACTCATATCCCTATTAGATGCTCATTTGCAGATGAGTTTCCATTTGAACGGTCTTTAAACATCTTTAAACTTTAGATGATAATCGATGATCATGATTGGGAAAATTGATAGATTAGGATGTTCATAATTATAGATTTGAATATTCATAACAATAGACACAGTGAATGTTGATTTAAAGTTTTGATGCTGACCTTTTGATGCTCTGTAGATCTCTGTGCAGACCAGATGATTTTCTATTGAATAGGACTATAACAACCAGCTCCGTTTTTCCCCAATCTCACTGCAGACCTTTGCTGAGCCGCCAGGACTTTGCTGCGGATCCTGCCACGCAGTGCCTTGCCAAGTTGATGCGTAGAAATTCCTGCAGGAAATCATTGTTTTTTGCCATGGGATAGACATACATATGATATATATATATAGATTTCGTATGTTTGTTAAATGATCATATATTGATATATACCATATGGTTTTATATACGTATACATGTATGACGGTATGACGGGGTTCTTTTGGGGATTTTATAGGGATGTGTAATGCTTAAGTTTAGCAAGATAGCCAATGACCCTCTGGTAATTTAGCAGTTTGCATGTCGATTCATGTCGATGATTCACCATTGTTTTGATGGTGGCGTTCCATAGCTTTCTGTTTGTCGGGGACACATATATAATAATAATATTGATAGTAGCACTAATATTAATAATAATGATATTAAAAATAATCATAACAATCATGTATATATATATAACATAATATGACTATCAAAATTTAAGCATAATATAATAATATTTAATATATAAAATGATATAATAATTTAATATGATATAATATAATTTAATATAATATAACTTAATATGATAATTCAATTTGATACAATACAATATGATATGATATCATATGTTATAATATAATATGTTATAATATAATATGTTATAATATAATATGATTTAATATTATATTATAGATTTACATGCGTATATTTTGATATAACATAAATAAATAAATAAATAAATAAATATATTTATATAATATGATTTAACTTGATTTGATATAATATTATTTTATAATATATATTATATACGTATGTATCATGGTATTTTGAAGGGATTATGTAGGGTTTCATAGGGTTTCATGCCGAATTCATAGGGATATGTTCTGGGATAACGATGATTATGTCAGGAGATTTTAGAGGATATATAGCCAGTTTGATATGATATCTGGATATATCTGGTGATATATAATCATAAATCTGGATAGATTATTCTGCGATGTCACGTCCCGACGCAACGATGTAAATTGTGAGTGTAGTTAGTTGGGGGACTCATCCCATCTCATACCCAAATGAACTTAGTTCAGCTTGGTTCTTAGAGGATCCCAAACATGTTTCGGGTTTCGGAGATGTTGAAATGACCAAATTGACAAAGAATACAATTTGGTTGACCATTTCGAGACGGAAGTAATACGTATCTATTTCCAGCACTTCACTACTGGTAGTTTCCCTCCTCAATGTTCTAATTAGCTTGGATACTGATGTTTAGTTCCATTCTTGTTGTAAATCTGTCAGAAATGTATGAACATGTTACTTTTGATCCCTATATTTGTCATTTTGGCCGCTGTCTTGTCTATACCTCGTATCATCCTTATAGATCCTTATAGTATTTTTTGAACTCCATCATGGTTTGGTTTAAGGGAACACCAGGAATTTATGTCTGCAGCTGCAAGGATTCGCAAACTGGGCAGATTCCTCTTGGCCAATGAGCCAGGTTGGGGATTCGTTTTGGCCGCGCAGATCGTTGTTTGGAAAACAAACACGACTTGGTGTCACGCAATGAAGTTGCTGGTGTTGTTTGTGTCTTATTTTCCTTGTCCTGTGAAGATTTCGTGGTGATTTGCTGGATCTGGTGGTTGAACATGGCCATCTCCAGAGTGACAACCCGTTTTTTTTTGATATGTTTATTCCGGTGGTCGATGTTCATCCCAAACCACGGGCTGCTTGGCGAAAATCTCCCGGACTTTGATTGAAGCAAAACGCGGAATGCCCAACTCACATTTATGAGTGAAAACCAGACTCATGTTAGCAACGCAACAACAAATCATCCATATTTTGATTGGTATCCCACACATTTATGGTAAAATTGGGAATGGTGCATAGAAAAAAACTAACATTAGTGCATAGGAATATGATTCATTAACATGACTTCTTTTTTTTTAGAGGTGATTATGATTGTGGTTGAGCCCCTCATAAGATCACCTGATTCGCTGTCGTGGTGTGACAGCTACAGGTCAGGAGACGATTCGACGAGTGGTGCAGCAGAGTAGTCGCGACTTCATGCTCGAGTGGCGTGGCCGAGGTTTTAATGGTTTGATATGGAGATTTTAGAAACCCTGAGAATCTCTTAGAAACCATTGAATAACTCCATAATTAGTTGCTTCAATGGTTTAATATTCCCAACTGACATAAACCCTCAGAATCTTAGAATTTTCAGTCGTTAGAGGAAAGTAGTCTTTCAAACCCAGCTCATGGCAGGGTCTATGTTAGTATGTTCATGTTTTCATTGCCGGATTATCTTATTTGATCCATATATGGAGTAAGAATTTGACTTGTTGTTGAGACAAAAAGCCATGAAACCTTGGATGGGTTGCCTACTATTGCAATACATTGCCATATGGAGGTTTCCTAAAATAGGGGTACCCCGTACCATCATCCATATTGGATTGGAATTGTCCCTTTAGAAACCATCCATTTTTGGGTATCTCCATTTATGGAACCCCCCATAAAAGTGGGGGAACATGATATCCAGCTAAACAACACTCTTTAGGGTCTCCAGATAAGTCATTTTTGGGGATGGGCTGGGTTATGCTCCCCCTAAAGCAGCAGGCGGGGTGTGGAGGTTATAGTTGTATGATACATTTGTGCCACATTTAGGCCATTGAAGTGTCATTTCTGTGACATCTCGGTATCAGGCACGAAGCAAAGTTCGACAAACATTTCCTGCTGGATCAGATTGACCTCTTCAAACGAAAGGATGGATCCTTGACTTGGGTGGGATAATATGTGAGCTAGTATATATATACATAGTAGTAATAACAAAAATAAGAGCAATAATAATTGCAATGATAATGACAGTAATAATGTGAATATGTATATATATAAGGCATCATTACACCAACTCATATACTGTAAACAGTATATCATTACATGATCAACCTCCCTCTTAAAACATGGGCTATTATGATGGGCTGAATGGCTGTGGATGCACGTCAGATCTAGCAGGTCTCCCATGTCGTTGAGCCGTTCACCTCGTGATTTCAACCAACTAAGCGACTTCATGCATTTGAAGGTGCCACAGTGTATGGGTTGAATCGATGCGGATGGTCTTGTTTGGGAAACATGATGTGCTGGGATAAGTGCATATGTAGATCAGAATTAGATATGGGAAGATATGCCAAAACCATCCCAACCCCATTGTTGCTTCACGCAAAGTATGTCCAGTGGGAAGACGCTTCAATTTGGGTGCATTGAACAATGTACAGTATATAATTTCTGACTACTGGTTTCAAACATTGTATATTTTGGACCCTACCTATGATGATCCCAATTGACCATTTTTTTTTTTCGGATGGGTCAGTTAAAACCACTCATGACCTGGACTTAGTATGCGACTGACCTTGGAACATGGATGAGGACCTTGCCGGTGTTTCTTTGACGTTATTTCGTGTACGATCATGTACATACACTTTGGATGTAGACATTTGCTGAATTTTATCTATTGTTATATTATATTTAGAACCGCTGTTATTGATTGTGATTCAAATGTTGTTGCTGATCTTATTGTTGAAATGTGTCCATCCATTTTTTGAGGCCTTACATCTCATAACATTTGCATCTCACATCATCTACATCTCACAAAATCTACATCTCATAACATTTACATCTCCTTAACATCTCATAACCACGTTGTTTCCCCCCATGGTTTGCCCATCGCTGCCCGTGCCATGTCGTTGAGGTTCCCGTGCCCGTCTACCCCGGATTCGCGCAGATGCCTCCATGGAGGCGGTCACGGGAATGGTGGATTGAATGGTGATGTTTTATGGTTAAACAATGGGTTAACCATAGGAAAACCATAGGAAAATGGTGATTTAACCACTATACATGGTGATTTTCTATGGTTAACAATGGTGAATAATGGGATGATCATGGGATATACCCTCTTATAAACGAACAGTTTGTTCTTAACAATGAACATAGAAATAGTTGATTTAGCCGTTTTAGCCATTCACAATGGTGATTTTCCATAGTTTTGTTGTTTGTTTACCAGATATTTATACAAAGGGCTTAAGCAGCAGAAAGGTGGGATTCAACCAGCCCAGCAAGGTGTGAAGGCTTCGAAGTTGTGATTGAACCAGAAAATATGTAACCAATAGGGTTAAACTGGCAAAGTAAATTGGGATTGAATCAGCACCGAAAACAGGGGGCAAACCAGGGAAAATATGAGGGTTTAAGAACAACACTGGGTGATGTGGTGTTTTTTTGGTGAGATGAAAGTGGGAATTCAAACAGCAACAACTCAAGATGTCACCAACAGATCCTTGGGATTGAATTCCTCAAGATTTGGAACTGTTCATTCAATCAATCAACATGCAGCAACAACAATTGCCATGTTTTGGTGTGTGATTTAGTCATCTTCAGCGTTTTTTTGTTTATCGGCTTTTCATGTGGATAACGTTGTACCATGTACATGGGCTGAAAAGATCACCTCTACAGAATCTGATCTCATGAAGTTCCCCGAAAAAGTCAAAGCCTTTCCATCCATTATACATTCCATCAAATCAACCATATACCATACCAGGTATTTTCCATATCAAATATCGCTTATATATATTCCAATATATATATATACATATATATATATATATACCATAATCATTCTATATATTCCATCAGTACCAAGGTATAGATATTCCATAGAATCTTCCCATACCAAGTCTGATTGGATTCCCAGATGTTACGCTCCAGATACATCCGCTGACCGTGGAATTCTTGGAGGTGAGATGGACCAGGTCTCCTGGCAGATGTGGAAAATATGGCGTCACGCTATAAGAAGGATGCAAGGGTGGGAATGTATTTATATATATATATATAACTGGTTGGTGGTTTCAAACATGATTTTTATGTTCCATAATATATGGGATGTCATCCTTCCCATTGACTTTCATATTTTTTTCAGAGGGGTAGGTATACCACCAACCCGATAATATATATATATACTCATTATGTTCATAGAAAGCCAAGGTGATGGTGTTAAGGGTGACCCCCTTGCTACTCTTATTTGCTCTTATTTGCTCTTATTGACTCTTATTGACTCTTACTTACTCTTAAAAATAATAGTTGAAATTCCAAAATGGTAAAGTTCATGTGATTTCACAAGCTCCAGGTCACCTTGAAACCACCACGTTTTTTTGCACCACTCAGTTGAAATGTGTCGGTGTTCTTCCTATTTGTTGGAAGCGCTCTTCTTGAGCTTCAATGTGCCATCCTTACTACAATTTCCCACTAAACAAATGGTGAAAGGGGTCACTCCCCCAAAACCATGAGAGGGTATTCATTTTTGAATGATTAATATAGCCAAACTATCAAAAACTCGTGTTTTTAAGGGGGTCACTCCCTTAAAACCATGGGAGGGTATTAGAGAGGATAAGAGAGGATAAGAGAGGATAGGAGAGGATAAGAGAGGATTAGAGAGGATAAGAGTTGATTTTGCCCCCGAAGGGGGTCAGTCTTAAAGCAGTCACTCTGGAATTCTATGATATGTTATATACATATGTTAGATATAACATATAATCTTTGGTGTTGCTTATTTTTTCCCCAATGGGAAATCCAGCATTTCGGTCATACAAGGATTGTGCGTTTTTGTGTTAAACTTGTTTATGGCCCTTCATGACGTCCAAGTGTAGGGGAGATAGCCAGCAATCTGCTGTTTGGGTCTGTCTGAAAATGCTGGGAAGGGTCTCATGGTTTTGAACCTCACTTTCTCCATCTAAATGGACATCGATTCTCAGAATTTAAGGTGTGTCACATTTAGATCAGTGCAAACGGAATTAGATTGGATGAATTCTAGGAGTTGTCCACATAGAATCATACATTTCTTGTCGTCCCTTTGTGAGGGTTGCAATCAGTCGTTCACATGTGAATTTGGCACCTCATCCATTAACAGCTACAGCTAAAACCCATTTAACACAATAGTCATTGTGTTTGTAGAGAAGAGGCGCTTCAGGAGGTAACCGTTATCAACCGTAGAATACCATCGATATATTTGCCATAAAACCGCTGGTTATTGAAGCTATTTGCACCAATTTAGCTAATGAACTGGGGCAACACCTTGAAGGACATGACAGGTTTTGATGCCTTGCAGATTCATCCTGAGGATAGTCACACCTGTGACTGGCTTCAGAACGTACGAAGAGATGCGTTATGCCATTCAGCAGCGGCAACTTCATGCAGCTTCAGGACATGCAGCTGCAGAGTATTCCCGTGTATTTGGTGTATTTGTGGTTTAACAATATGGGCCCCAAGACGTGGTGCAAATAACTAGGTTAACAACATGGTATATATAGTATTAAATAGTTATATACACATTTATATATATAATATATATATATATATATTGATAGAGTAATTAACCAACAAACATACAAGGGGTGGACTACCTTGTGGTTCAATAAATCACTTTTTTGATTGAATGATGGTTAACCCCCACAGAATTATTGTATATGACTGTCTATACCTTTTGGCGGGTGCACTAGATTGCACATGAATATCGCTTTGTAGTGTGCAGATGTATTGTAATTGATAATTGCAATCTTTATTGATAGAAGGGTTGTTTTCAGTCTACACTGTCTACACGTGTTTTGTTGGCACCCGTGTCATATTTACAATGGAACTTCACTCTGAAGACATGTTGGCCTCCAAAAAGGGGCAGCTTCCAAAGAAAAACTTACAGACTTCCTGATTTTGTGGGATGAATATACCCATGATATCCCATGATTTCCCTATTCATACCAACAAAGAAAAAAATCCTTGAACCTCGTAATCCGGACGCACCATGTCAAGCACTGCCACCGTGGAGCACGCAAGATGTGTTTTTTTGTTTTATATCGAGTTACCTGTGGATTATGGTGATTGTAATTAGATGGTAACTATAGTTTGATGATGTTAGCTGGTTTAATAAACATAACTATTGTTGTAATAAGTGTAAGATATTGTAATTATAGTTAGATGGTTTAGTAAACCAATTTCAATTTGCTTATCACACATCACCTTTCTCAAACGTCATGTTTTGTGGTTCAATGTTGGTTTTTGCTGGAAGCAAATCCCTATTCGTTGGTTGTTAAACACTAGAAATTCTACTATTTAATGTGGGCAACCCAATAATAATCCTGCATTTGGGAATGCTTTGACTTTGGGGATGGTTCAATTATGTGTTTATCACATTTTGTTGTTGATTGCATGTCTTATCACTCAATCAACATATATATATATATTTGTTGATGTTGTCAATGTTGTGACAACAATAGTTTGCTTACAGTATATTTTGTTGATGACAACCATAGTGAAACGGCTTAATGGACCAACTTATCACGCAACGTTTTTGGAGGATCTCTTGAGAGCTGGTTGCCACGGTCGCACGGCATGTCGCCGCGCGTTTGCAGTTCATGCTTTGTTGAAATGATGAGTGGCAAGGGAACAATCTACGGATTATCTATGGATTATGTGGGATTATTATGGAAAATCTATGGAGTGTGTGGATTTTTATATGGGATGAATGTGTGTTTTTTATTTGTAATGGAATGAAAATGGGATTATATTATGACATCGTTTTGGGAATATAAAGGGAATATTGTAGATGATATGTAATAGTAATAGTATTTTATGTACATTATCACTGTGTCCATGATAATTATCCAGATAAATATTATATGTATTATATGTAATATGTTTGGGTCACATGGGATTTTTTTTGGGACAAACCAACGAGAATTTATCAAGGATCCAATGGATTGGTTATACCGTTATACCCATGATATCCCATAAGGAATCCCTCAAAGTGATTTTTCTCAAACAGTTAAGTGTTTGTGGCTATAGTTTCCATACATTTTCCAACAAATAACTCATTCGATATAGATTAGAACCATGAATGCTGGGTATGTTCACCTGCTGTGAACCCCATGATTTCAAGAAATCGCGATGAATCGTGGAGCCCACAGCTTGTAGAACTGGCGTCATGGCGGGTGTGGTTGTAGCACCAGATGGTCATGTTATTGTTAAAGTACTGAATGAACCAGTTTTGAAAAATCCTTAAGTTTGACCAGACCGATAATCGGGTAGATTATGTGCAAAAGAACTATGATGATTAATTCCCCTGGGGTTATTGGAAGCATGACTGTTTCCCAACAGAACTGATTTAACCAATTTATCTGATGGCCCCTCAAATTATGAATGCGATGGGCTGTGTTTGGAGAAGCAGCGGCGCTCAAGGCATTTCCTTTTCGCGACGGTGTTGCTCACCGGGTTATTGCTGGCATTTATCGGCTTCTCGGTTCCCATGGAGACCGGTGAGCAAGGTCCTGTGTTGCCAAGAGCTGGGGAGTTCCCAAAGTGGGGTCCCCCCTTGGGTAACACCCAAATATTGAGTTGTAAAAACATCACAGTGGGAAGTCTGCATGTTGCAGATGATAGCACCTTTATGTGGATATTCAGATTGAGTGTGCGCTCACAAAATTGGATGGGAAAAGGGAGTAAAGCGAAGAGTTTGCAAAGTGAACTTCTGCAATTTTTCATCCATTGATGCCTGGCAATGTAGGGGGGTTCCTAAAGTGGGGGTACCCCCAAATCATCCAAGTCATGGATGACCATTTGAGTATTGAACCTATGGTGACTTGGGTAACGTGGGGTTCCCCCTTTTTTAAGAACACCCCCACGGTGTGACGCGGATGGCGAGGATTACAGCCGACCCTGGCGCGATCCTTGGCCACCAGGCGGAGAATCCTGTTGGAGGTGTCCTAAAATGGGGGTACCCTGAATCATCCAAACTTAGACCATTTTGGTATTGAAACCCTTGTTTTTTGGGATCCCCAATTTTAAGACAGCCCCATTTGGAGTATTTTTGAGTGTGATTTCAAGGGTTCGTCGTGCCTTGGAAGTACTTCCAAGTGGCTACCCACGACCCATCGCAGTGGTAGTGATTCCGCGAGTGGGTGTGATGTTTTCTATGGGGACATGAGGGTTTCAGTCTGATTACAGTTCAGTACATCCATATATCCATAGCATTCCATAAGTATCAATCTATCGATCTATCCGATCCTATCCAATCCATATCCAATCCAAGTCCAATTCATCTAATTATCTAATATATCTAATTATATGTTGGTCCCTACTTCCCGAATACTCCCCCGAATCGCAACTGCTTAGTAGTAAGCCTAGTAAGCCACTTATAGATGAGAGAAGCCGCTGCATGGGGACCTAAACAGGGCAACCGTGCCATGGCCCGGTCAGGCTCTGGATCCAAGGGCGCTCCCAATATCGACGAAGCATGAGCTCCTTGGTGCCGTGGGGCCGTCCTGGAGCCTGCCCTGGGGGAACTGGTTATGGCCAATGGATACTGGGTCAACCTTGCTTACTTAAGTACTTTACTCTTTGGCTGTGGTAAAATGTACTCACCAGCAGATTTGTGTTTTTTGAAGGTATCTAAGATTGGCCATGAGTATGTGTATTAGGGATATTCATGGGATATATAACCAACAACATGGTAATGTTGCAAGCATCGAACGTCAGGAGTTCAGCACAAGCACAAGTGGCTTGAAACCATACATATGTGTTTCTTTTCCAGAAGAGATAAGCATATGGGGATGGGTCAAAACCTTGTACCCCTGGTGAACCCCAAAATAGCTGGCAAATGGATGTTCATTCCCCTAAAAATGGTATTAATAGGTATTGACCCATACCCATATGACATCATTTAGCTAGCCAGGGTTTGTAACAGATAAGTCTGATAAATGCTTGGTGGTTTTAAACAGGCCTATTGTACCCTGACGATCCCCTAACGGGCCTATTGTACCTGGGATGATACCAATCCCAGCACCTGCACTTTCTTTGATATTCGACACTTATTATGGAACGTATATTTCACACTGTTATCAATATGTACAGAAAGTACAGATAGCTTTACAATTATATACATATATATATATATATATATTATTATATGATCTTATATACAATAATATTATATGCAATAATATTATATATTATATATAAATCTAACATTAATTTATATTGATACATATATATATATATAATATGATATTTATATTACATTGTTGGACTTGATACTTTCCTTACCCCTGTGACGAGAGGTGGCACCGTTGGTAGTTTCGTGTGACCATCGTTTTTTCGGCTCGTCCCTGAGGTCACTTCTTGGATTCCAAGACACTGGGCAGATGAACACACTGAAAATGGTGCTTTCCCAGTTTCATTGGTTGGTTTATGTTGGGGCCAACCCTGTGAATTCTGTGAAAATTATAGATATTATATATATATAGATAGATAGATATATGTTATCTAGCATAAATCATACAGTTCATCTAGTCATAATGAAACAAATTTGCTATCTATCGTGGCCGGCCTCGTAGTAGTGCGATAGAGCGCTGTGTTTGAATACTACGGTGGTTAGAGGGGTCAAGATGCAATTATTGCGATTCATAAAATGAGCATTTACAATCTTTGCATCAACCTTGGATGGTGTGGATTATTCTCATTCATGGTGTACTATCGAAACACTCATACCTGTAGTGTTTGTCCCGTCTTTTTTGAGCCCCCAAAGGGGCCTGGGATGTCCATGTTTTTTTCGCTGCACCTGGATCTCAGGAAGACAGATCCGGAGCTGAAGGCTGGCAAAACCAGTGCTGGTGGTTTCATCGTGTGAAGCCGGGGGGGGGTTCCCCATCCAGATCAGCCGGGTGCACAGTGAAGATAGACAAACTATATATATATATATTATATACCCTCTGGTAAATTGACATAGACCATGAAAATAACCTAGCTTTAATTGAAACTAATCTTCCAACCCCTATCTGCCAGGGTCTATGTTAATTTACCAGAGGGTATGATATAGATAGTGTGGTTGCTTGGTAACGTTGACCAAATGAAATGTCGCAAACATGGAAACATGGCAGCACAAAGAACTGTGATCAGTTGAATTGGAAGGTTAGCAGCAAGAAATGGGAGAGGCTGTCCTCATAGAGACCTGGGAAACAATGGTGTATTTAATATATATATATATTCGTTGAACACCCTGATAAAATAATGATCAGGATCATAAAACGATGATTCTGAACTCCGACAAAAAATGCCGTAGAAATCGGCAAAGGAAGGCATTGCTGTGGCTGCTATCAATGCCTGTCTTAAAGCCTGGAAACTGCGACATTTTTGCAGTGCGGGTTTGATGCGTTGGAACCCTCTTGGCAGCTAATAGTGGTGGTTTCAAACAGCATCTCTTCAAAAGTCAGGAACTGTTGTCACTGTTGTTGGCATTGAGACAGGCCAGATCTGCAATTGCGGACCAAAGTTGTTTGCAAGTCGCTTCGCAGAAATTGAAGCTGCACTGTGTGGTGCTTGGCCGTATCAATCTGTCAATCTCTGAGTTTAGGGCTTCAGGGGTTGGCACATGTGGGAATGGGTTTAATTATACACCATCAAAAATGGACGCTTCAATAGGCACCCCATGTTTCAGGAATTTGCACATCTCCTGGTGATTGATTTCCCACAAATCCTATCTGGTTAATGACCCTGGTTAGTAAGTCCCCATTCAGCGGCTTATCCAATTTATTAGTGGGTTGCAACTAGGGTTACTCACCAGTTACTAGATAGCGAAGTTGCCTTAGTTCAGTTCACTTGGTCAAAAATGCGAGTTGAATATATACATATATATATAAATATACATAGCTCAATAACATTTCATAACTAGTATATTTGATTGTTTTATACAGACATTCAGCTATATCTCACTATAACATATATATATATATACACTATAGATATTATATGGAGATATAGCTGTTAATATATAGCTTTATACACTACCAGACATTGGTGACAGAGATCCTCCAAGTCCCCCGCGCAGGCATTGGTCTTGGCCCCCACCAGAGAGTTGGCACGGCAGATCCAGCTGGAGGCGCAGCAACTCATCACTGCCTCACCGTGAATAAGGGGCTTATCTGGGTAAATTATAACGACCTCACTGCGACCTCACTGGAAATCATGGTTAGTAAGGGAAATCATCCCAAAATGGCCTTATTTCAGGTTAGTGAATTATTATAATTTACCCAGATATATGGCTTTTTCCATGACAACAATGTAGGGATGGCTCAGAAAACCGATGATTATACCACATGAAAAACCATCATTTGGGCGGAATAGATTGAATAGACAGCTAAAAAGCGATGATTACTGGTTGGTGCTTTGGAACATATTTTATTTTTCCATATATTGGGAACAATCATCCCAACTGACGAAATCATATTTTTTTTCAGAGGGGCTGGTATACCACCATCCAGATTATTACTGGTGCTTAGCAGGGAATGAGGGAATGATCCATAATCACTAGTAATGATCATCCCATTCCCCCATTCTCCCATTCCCCCATTCCCATTCATTCCCTGCTAAGCACCAGTAAGAAAATTATTATACAGGTTTAACCATGGTTTAACCAGCAAACAATAGAGGTTTCAATATGGGAAAATATAGGTTTAACCATGGTTTACCACTGGGTTCCCACTCGGAGGCCCTGCGCTTCGGTCGATCTTCCGGGATCCTGTGCTGCTCCTGCACCGGGGGCGAATCCAAGGCGGACCAGTTGGAGGCGCAAACACGGGGCGCCAGCTACGGTAGCCGGGTGGATTTCATGGTGATAGCTATATCAATTAATGGTAATATACTTATATTATGTTATATTAATTTATACCATATATATAGTTATATTATACAATGTTTATAGGTACCCTCTGGTAAACTAACGCAACTATGGAAAATCACCATATTTCATGGGAAAATTCACTATAAATGGCCATGTTCAATAGCTATGTAACAAATTACCAGAGGGTAATAGGACATCATGGTGATTTAGTTGTGATTGAATGGTATATAGTGGTGATTTAATGGGATTTCAGAGGATATAAATGGATATAATAGGTATAGACTGGGGTGTACAACCTGCTTGGGACTGCAGTTGGGATCAAGTAATAGAGCATAACCATGGTAACCACCCCTAAAAAGGTGGGTTATAACCCCCATCATAACTGGAACTGCATCCAACATATGGGTCTAATGCATGTCTCCACCAGCAGCAACGATTGATGTTTAACAACCATGAAAAACATAGAGTTTCACTTTGTTGTTGGGAATTACTGTCATTTAATCGGATTTACTGGTGATTTTTCACGGTGATTTTTCATGGGATTTGGTAGGATCGATAGCATAGAATTGTGAGAAACTCACCAGCAAGATTTGGGATGGAATCAAGAGACATGAGGGTTGATGCGGGGTGTAACCCACTGGAGAGGTAGTTTAATACAAACCAGTGGGGATATACCAATCATGTTTTGTGAAAAATGGGGATATTGTGATAACCATGTTTTGTGATAAATGGGGATATACCAACCAGCCAACGAAGTAATCTAATACAAGCTGGGGCCCCCAGTCATGTTTATTGGTTTCGAAGCTCATCTGACTATAGACTTTAGATACATCTTCCATAAAACATAGAACATCATAGGACCTAGATAGAACATGTTATAAAGCAACCTAGCTATCTTGAGGCCTCACATTTTGAGCCAGACTAAGTTTCTGGGACTTAATAAAATAGATACTTAAGAACGCATCCCTGCATGACTGGGTGATATATATATATATATATAGATACATATATATATATATATGCCATATCTGGAGCACATGGGGTCAGTGAAATTCCAAATCACCAGATTCCAAGTTGGCAAATGATTTTTCAGGAAATTCTAGGGATTTTAGCCACACAAATGAGATGATGCGCTTCAACAGCTAGCTCTAGGGGTTGATGCTGGGGCAAATCTGTTATGACCTCACTGGCTTAAACAATTGTCTGTAGTTTTTGAATGAATGAACATATGTCTGCTTTTTTATTAGGTACCCTAGGGTAAACTAAAAAAAAAGATGTGGAAAAGCAGGATTTTCCTGGGAACATGATCTACTTTCATGGTTGGTAAACAACCTATATATATATATATATAGGGTATGTACCTAACCTACTATCAGGGCTGCTCCAACCCATTTTAGGTTGATTTTACCCCCTCTTTATCTATCCATTTATTTTCCGGCTGTCTTTGGCGTGCTGAGAGCAACCCTGGTCATTTGGGTCATTTGGCTGAGGTACGGTCTCGGAAACAAACGTGGTTCTTCGAGAAAGTACACATGTAATTATACTCTCTGGTTGTCAAGGACAATTTCCTATCAATGGAGGTTTTGATAGAAGGAAACTTATTACAGGAGGGTATATGTATGTATATATATATGGTTGTGGGTCAAAATGTAAGATCTGGGGGACCACAGATCTTAGTCCATTTTGATATTAACCATCCATTTTGACCCATAGCCATGTATACATCACATATATATATATGTATATATAATATATTTATAGGTGAAATTTCCATAAATTTCCCTATGTACAATTATTTAACTAGTATTAATAGATTGGTTTGAAGGAAACATATTCACCGGAAACCATCAATTTTTCTATGTTGTGGGGGTTTCCTTACGCCTTACGCCATGACGCCAGTGGCTGAAACGTGGTTGCCACATCATCGTGGCCACTCCTGGGCGACTCAACGAGGCGAGATACTCCACCAAAATTGCGGCATATTCATGGGAAAAATCTGGAAACATATGGAAAAATAGTGATTAAGCATCAATTTCTTGGGTATAATGGGGTACATCTATTTATACCCTCATGTTCAGAGAAAACCACATGGAGAAGTAGAAAACTGGGTAGTTGGAGACATCACGTGCAATGTATATAGACATTGTTATACACCCAATGATTTTACTATAATACATCAAAGACGGAAATTCTAGGCAGCTGTTTAGCAGTGTTTGGATCAAACGCTTGAGACAGACCTCAAGGTACAACATTATCAAAGCAGCGCTGTTTTCCGAGAGAAACCAAGCGATAAGAAGTCTGGCATTCATTATAGCTATTGGTCTCGTGATGTTTCTTTAGTTCATATGTTTTGTTCAGTTCAGCGTTGTGGAACTGTTGCATTTGAGTACCACATCGAGTATACTGTGGGTAAAACAATCATAAACCACCCATTTGGGAATGGTTTTTACCGCCTATTTATGGTGATTTGGGGGATGCTTTATTATTGTTTTACCATGTTTTACAAATGCACAGAACAACCGTTCGCCTTTCGCGCCGCAGTTCTGCGAGAACAAGCAAGTTTGGCTTGGGCAGATCTCATACTTGACGCTCGATGAGGCAAAACTGGCGCCCTCGAGGAAGGAGGGAATACTGGGGAATACCACCTTTGACAAAAACTCATATCTGGGATGGATGTTTAGTCATTTAAGTACATATCAGCATGTTTCACGCACAGCGACCGGGAACTTGGATGATTTCATGAGTATCATCAATGTACTGGAACAGTCACTGTGATCCCCATTTGTGGGTCCAAGCAATGTTTGAGAGAGCCAATATTGACTTATTTTTCATTGATTGTTTTTATTGATCTTTTCTTTGCCACCCAGTTTCAGTTGTGATGTACCCTCTGGTAATTTAACATAGCTATGGAGAATCAACATGTTTAAAAGGTAATTCAGAATAATTCATCTACAAATTGACCATGTTCATCCATTTTCCATAGCTATATATAGGCTATGTTAAATGACTGGAGGGTATCATGAGGTTAAAATAACTTTCGGATATCAAGGTCAGCTAGGATCCGGAGAACAACAACCCCTTACTGGAGTGGATCTGACAAGTCATGGATGGAACGGAGAGGCATGGATACCCAGATTCCAGATCCCCAAACAGTAAATCAACAGTTTGCGAACTGGAAAATCACCATTTTTAATGGATGAATCATCATGAATCATCTATAAATGGGTAATTGTCCAGTTTGCAAACTGTTAGTTTACCAGAGGGTAGTCCTTCCAAAGGGCAACGAGGACTGTGAACTATCCTTTAACATCTTTTCACCACGAAACACCTGGGACAAGGTTCGAATCCGTGGAATTCCAACCAGCTTTAAATTTAAATTGTTCATTGGAAGTCCTGCTATTTCCATTGTATTTCCAAATGTTTTGGAGGGCGTTTTGAACCCTCAACAGCGTGAGGTTTTTCAGGAACCGTCAAGAAAAGCTGACTATCCAACCATCCACTTAAGTTTTTGACAGGCAGATCGGATGCTGGATATGGGTTTCGAACCACAGATCCGGCGCATTATCGAGGTGTGGGACACGGAACGCTCAGTGATTCTGGAGAACCAACTGCTAATGGGTACTCTTGTAGACTGTTGGTACAACTTTGAACAACGATGAACAAACATGGGTTGAGGAGACATTAACCATCTATAAGCAGATTTTTGTTGCACGGTATCTCATAGGGTTCGACAAAAAATACGTTGTCGCTGCTGTTTCCTTTTTGTGGTTGGAAGTCCATCTCTTTGACGATGATATGACCGTTTCTGCTGGTGATAAGTGTGTTCCGGCAGGTGAATCCTGCCAGTAGTTTTGGGTATGCTGCAATGTCTTGTCATAGTTTAGATCCTTTGGTTATAAAACCTTTTAAATCGCCTTGAAAGCCTGGTTGAATATAGCCCCGGAAAAAGAGAAAAAACACGTGGTTTTCTGGACAGCTCAGAACCCGGGATTCCGGGATCCGCAGTCCAGGAGTGCCCCCGAGAACGGCAAACCTTGTTGTTTAGTGCCACCTGGCCAAAGGCACGTGGGATCACATGGGTGGGATCCGATTTCCAGGATTCCACGACGGGATTTCCCACGAGATGATAGGCTGATAGGCACTGGTGATGTTTTTTTTTGGATGGAGTAATACAGCAATACATCGGGATCTGTTAACAAAGAGATACACTTGAGTTTTTCCTCACTGTCCATATAAGCTTGTTCCAACTGAATTGTCACACGGATTGAATCCCAAATCCGAGTTGGTCCTGAAGTCAATTTAGATACCCAATCAAATCCAAAATGCCTTTGGTTCACAAAATGCTTGGGATGCCAATAGCCCAACATCGGGAAGGGTTCCAGAGGGCTTGAGGGAAAAGTATCTTTGGTTCAAGCTGCAGCTGGTTGATTTCCTGAAGTGTTTTTGGTGAAACCAATCTTGGGCGAGACCAACAGCAGCAGTATGTACTTAGTGTACTTAATTGATCCACATCACATGAGATATTGTTGTTCAAAAGGACCTGATTCTGTGGCATCATGTGGCATCTTGAATTTATATGAAATATAGAACACGTTACTGCACAGCTACACATCACTTAATATGTCTCAATACTAAACCTACTGAGCAGCATGTTGGGACACCATGCAGCTTCTATTGAACCTGCTGTGGTTGCTGCCGTTGGGGCTGACGTGCCAAGACTTCCACGACTCCTGTGCTGCATGGGCAAAGCACGGGGAATGCGAGCAGAACCCAGCCTATATGAAGGCCAGGATGGATCCACAACCCGCTGTTGAGCCTGGTTTTTTAAGCCGCTGGATGTTGCCCACCCTGTTTCAGTGCCCTTGGTGCCCCTTGGTGTCCCAGGTACAATGTGCGATGGCGTGCAACTCCTGCGATTGGTTCACTTCTCGTTGCCTCTCGCGCGAATCGATGCAGGGCATCGCGGCAGATGTCGCCAGTCGCGCCTTGCGGAACGCGGCTGGAGTTGCGCCTGGCGTCAGAGTTCTGGCGGACGCTTGGAAAGTCCTTGGGATAGGACTTTTCATCCCGAGCTGACTGGGTAGGTAGTTTATATAATCATGTTTAATCCTTTAGTTATTGCTATAAATGGAATCACTATAACCAGCAAAGGATCAAATTTGTGTGACCTACCAAAGATTGACCATGTTTTTGAACATGGTAAATCATCGAAACCAATAGACTAGACCATGTGAATCCATTTGATCCAAAAATTGGGCGTCATATCGACGCAAGTTCAGCGGGTGTTTAATACCTGGTGTGATTCGGTAGCAAGTAGAAACCGAAGCAAAGTCCCACCACACGAAGTGTGGGCCAAGCAGCGCACAGTGCAACCCTTTTGCCGGGGCTGCGGGGCATGTAGCCACAGGCTAGGTTCCTAGGAGTCCCTTGCCCTAGGGGATATTGGGCCAGGATGGCCACATACAAAACAAGTAGGGTTCCAATCCCACAATTGCATGGCATGAAATTCACACCGGTGGAAATGGAATTTGGAAAAAGAAAACAGGCACAGCTACCAGCTATCGCAGCCTACTGGTGGTTTCACCAGGTGGGGCCTGGTTGTCAGGATACTGACCCAAGCAGTCCACACAATAGGTGCACCAAGTCCTATGAAGGATCTGTCCAGCGGTTCGATTTCTCAGGCACTGATAGCTTGCATGCCAAGCTCTTCCTTCGGCTGTGAAGTAGATCTGTTGCTGGCACGCTTCAATGATCGTTCTGCGGCGATCGTGGTTGAAGTCTCGGATGATGGTGGTCAGGTTGTCGTTGTCCCGCTCCAACTCACGTATTTGTTGGAGATGGTTCTCCGATTCTTCCTCCAACCCGATGTTCCTGAGCAACAGGGCATTCAGTTCGTTGATCAGATCATCTTCGGTTTGGATGGCCACATCCTTGGTCTCCAGGGCTTTTGCCTCTTTGAGGCTCATCACCTTCCAGAGATTTGCAAGGATCGCCAAAAGTTGGCGTGGCACTGCCGCAATCCAACGGCACATGGACAACAGTCCAGCCAGCACCAGAATGCCGAAGAGCATCGCGGTGATCGTGGTAGCGAGCTCGTACTCGGAGTCGTTGGTGTTCAGAATGTAGGTGAAATTCATCTCCTGGTCGTAGGTCTCGACAATCTCATAGGGCATCGCTTGCGTCGCAGCAGTGCAAAATGCTGCAAACATAGTTGTTGCTGTGGTCATCGCCGTGGGCTTTCTGATCGCGTACTTCTCTGCTCCTTTCTTTCTCTCTGCTGCTGTCTTCTTCTTGCTGGCGACAAAGTCCTCGTCACTCTTGAGTCGCGTGAGATGGCTTCTCAGGCGATCTGCCAGAAGTTGGGCCGCACTAGCCTTTGTAAGGCCGTCAGAGTATTGCAACTCTGAACTCACCCACATGCTTCCTGCTCCGCAGCATTGAAGTTTGTCTTGAGTGACCAAGACTTCAATTGCGGTCCTCTTGTCTGTTGAGCTTCCCGCTTGGATCTCCTTCTGTGCTAAGAGGTCGAAGAGGGCCTTCGCGTCCACAATCAGCTTTGGCTGATTTGGTAGCTGAGCAGTCTTTGGGTCGTCCAATTGCAACCAGGGGCTCCAAATCAAACGCCAGAAGGTCGTGGCAAAGAGGAGGGCGTCTGATGCCTCACCAGCAGCTTGACTTTCAGCAGCCAATGTCGATCTGGAAACTCTTGCTAGCTTCCAACTTCTCCAGTCGATGACATTGTAGGCTCCTTCTCCTCCAGTCGTCACATCGCGGTGGACCATGATGAGGAAGTAGCCTCCTTGGCTTGAAAGGTCATCTCTTGATGCAAAGGATGCATCAGAGTATGCCGCAAAGGTGATCTCCTCCTTGGGGCCAATGTGGCGAAACTCCAGACCAACGTCAGAGTTCTGCTTGGCAAACCTGAGGCATCGGTTTGCTGTGTCCAGTGTTGAGGTCGTAGCTTTTGACACTTGGCCAGCAAGGGTTGACACCATACATTGTAGGTGTGGGCTTGATTGAACAGCAGGCCATTGAAGTCCACCAATCAGTCCACGTAGGGCTGTCTTCTCGCGGTCTGTCACCTCCTTGTTGGATCCTTGACGTTCCTTCGGGTAGGTGATCGGCTTCTGTTTGGTCAGGTACTTCTCATGGTGGATCTTCCAATGGTTCTCACCAAGTTTGGTGATTTGGGCACCACAGTACTCCAGCTCGTTCTTGTCATTAGCCGTCACCCACTCACGGAAGTTGAAGATGCCCTTGAGGTTCTTCAGCAGGATCTCGGTGTGCTCGTCGTTCTCGTCGTAGCAGCCGAAGATGTCGTCCACGTGGATGCCGAAGAGCGCCAAGAGTCGTGGTTGATCTTCTCCTTCAAGTGGTAGTGGTGGTGGATGTATGGGCTTGTCGAAGGCCAGGAAGAGACAAGCATCGAGTGGATGTTGCACAATGGCACCGTTGCCCATGGTGAGAATTCTCTCCGTTGCCTCTTCGAACCATGCTCGGGGAGCATCACAAAGTCCATACATGGGCTTGACCAGTTTCATCAGCTTTCCATGACCTTCAGGTAGTCCAAGAAGTTGTTCTCCATCTTTTGGAAGTTTCACCCAAATGATCCTCTTAGAATCAGGGTCGAAGTTGCGTCCTTGAAGGAAAGCTGTTGAGATGTCGCTTGTGAAGATAGTCATCCCCATCATCGTGGCCACGCTCATGATGAAGTTCCTTGAGAGGCGCGTCAGGGTTGGCGACGCTGTGGAAAGATTTCCAAGGTGAGCATCTGGATCTCGAAAGCCTTGGACCACAAGTCGGGCTTTTGCCCTTGGGGCTCCATTTTCATGCTTCTTCCAAGTCAGGATGAAGCGGGCTTTGAGTACCCTGTCAGCTGGGGCGTTGTCGGCATCGTCAAAGAGCCATACTTGGTTCTGAAAGAAGCTTTCCAACTCCTTCTTCTTGGCTTCCATGAATGACAGTCTGTCATCCAGGCTCATGTTTCGCTCTGAGAGCGGGGCATTGCTTGTGGCCTTGGCCTCGTTGTAGTACATGGTCTCTTTGCCCTCACTCTTCTCCAGGAAGACTCGCTTTGCCTCCTTTCTCCATTCAGGGAAGAGCTTAAACCTTGTGTAGCCGGTCCAGTAGAAGCCGGTGTTGAGCTTCTTGTTCTTTGAAGGTCGCGTCCATTTGTCGCGGACCAGGTGCGATCCCATCTTGGTGTAGCGGTCCTTCATGAAGTAGTTCAGTGGCAATGGACAGGTCTCTTCATCCAGCTTGTAGTCGGTGTTGCGGGGCACAAAGTGCTTCCGTGTGAGGTAGTTGCCTTCCAGCTTCCACTCATCCTTGATGGTGTCCATTGAGAGCATCCCCTTTTCCACAAGCCATCCCGTAGGAAGGCCAAGCTCCTTGATGATGTCAACGTCGATGGTGGCGTTGGCTGCATCATCTGAGGACAGGGGTTTTCCAGAGTATGGTGTCGCTCTGGGCTCTTGTGTTCGATCTGGTCCATAGGATTGAGGTGGTTTGAACAGCAAGGCAGTCTGCCTTTCCATTCTCGCACGCTGTTGGGCAAATGTCTCACCTCCAGCAGGTGGTTGGAAAAGTTGTTGCTGAGCTTCAGGTACTTGAAAGTTGGGGTTGTCGGCCAAAGCAGGGTCTGGTCTCACAGAAGGTACCATAGGCTCCTCTGCAGGCTCAGTCTCTTGGCTCATTGGGCTGATGGAAATTGCATGTTGATCTTGTTGACCTTGTTCAACAGGAAGTGGGTCAAGTCCTCGGACGTTTCCTCCATGTGAGGTGTTGCCAATGTTCGTGGTTGAAGGTCCTGCTCCAGGTGGTTCTTGTTCTGCTTCGGAAAGATGTCCTCCTCCAGGATGTCCTTCGTCATCAGAACGTCGTTCATCGTCAGGAAGTGGGGTTCCAGGGCTGTAGCCGCCGTCGTTGTCGGAGAGCTGCTCGGTGTTGATGAAGAAAGTCGTAGTCCCGGTCCAGACATAGTGCATCTCCCGGTCTGCATTTGGAAGTCGCCATTCATCTCGGATTCTGATGTGCTCGGGGTTGGGGCTCCCTCGTCTGATATCTGTGGCACGCTCCGGTAGGAAGAGGTGCACAGGCACATCTGCTGTAAGCTCTGGCACATAGAGCTTTCGGCGAGGGGTGTTGTGGATCCTCGTCCAAAGTCTGCCATCTTCCGAGACTTGCCATCTGTCTGGTGGAAGTTGATGTCCAGGAAGTTGATGTAGGTCTTCATCCATGTCGTCGGCCTCCTCGTCGGTGGCGATCTCTTCTCGATGTCGCTTGTTGCTCTTGTTGAGGTCGATGTAGTGAGTCACTCCGCGATTGCGGATGTTGTTCAAGGCCTGTTTGGCCGTGTCCAAAGGATCTCTTGCCTTCTCAGTCACATCTTGGATAGGCGTTGCAGCCTTGATGTGCTCAGGGGCTGCCCTCAACAAGACTGTCCCATGGCCAATCCAGTAGACGTCCGTGTGAGGTCCATGAGGCCCGGGCTCACGCATGATCACTGTGGCCGGTCCACGCCACTTCAGCTTTGCAGAACTGCCAGGTGGCGTGTCACGCCAGTAGTAGCAGAGGTCTCCAGGTTGTAGGAGTAGTGGCTGGCCCATGTACTTCCGAAGAAGTGCTCGGCGCAGTCGGTGATCCATGTCGGCCTCTGACATCGCTTTGCAGGCTTGTTGTTGTAGTCGAAGCTTTTCCATGAACCTCTCAGATGGGTCCAGGTGTGCAGGATTGCACAGCGATGATTCTTCTGACAGAAGGCCGGGCACATGTGGCGTGTAGCCCAAGACCCATTGGATCGGACTGAATCCATGGACATTTGGTGTCCTGTTCAGTTGGGGCACGATGTAGTTCAGCGCTATGACCAGAGCATCTCTGTCAGCTGCCACCGTGGGGTTGGACTCCAAGAAGAGGCTGATGGCCTTGCGAGTCACCTGATGTCTCCTCTCCAGGATGGCCAATCTTGTGTGAGCTTGTCCAGGGCTGATCACCAGTTGGATGCCTTGCTCAGTTGCCCATTCTCGCATGGCATCTGATGACCAGGCTCTGTGCTCATCGACCTGCAAGGTCTTCATTGGTCCAAAGAATCCAATCCAGGCCATTTCAAGTTGCTTGATGTACTCCTCGGTGGTCTCTGCTTTGAGATGTCGTGCTGCAAGAAGTCGGGTCATCGCATCTGACATCATCAGCACAGGCTGTTTGTTGCGAACACCAGGAACCTTGATCCAAAGGGTGTCGGCTTGAACACGGTCGTTGAAGGCTGTGTCCTTCGGCATGCTTGACACGGGGACACCCGTTGGCCTCTTGTGCAAATCGCACAGGCCACATTCATGTTCTTGTGCAGCTTGTAGAAGGGTGTCACTTGCATTCTTCGACTTCAAAAGTCGGATGAGCTCTTTGTTGGAGGGGTGCCCAAGGTTTCGGTGCAACCGCATGATTGTCCTCTTGGCCGCTTGTCGGTTCTCCTCATCAAGTCGCCGAAGAACTCCTCGACGTCGTTGGATCTCCTGCTTGGGATCAGGGTCTTCAGCAGGTAGTGGTGGGTCGACGTCGGAGATGGCGTCCAAGTCCACATCGTTGCGCTCGTCAGTCTCCTCGCCAGCGTAGACCTCGGAGTTGATGTAGTGAGCGTCCTCGATGTCCTGGTTGATGAAGATGTTCACGATCGCTTGACTCAGGCAGTTGCAGAAAACACCTTGGTAAACTCCTGATGCTGCCGCTCTGTTTCCAACTCCAGGTGAGCTGCCTTCCAGAGGAAGGTGGTAGTGTTCACCTGGGCAGAGCAGGTTGAGCTCGTTTGCCATGCCTTCATCGGTGCATTGCAACCTTGTGGGTTTCTTGATGTACTGGTCGTTGCCCTCGTTGTCAGCCATCATGACTTCGAACTGGCATTGGTCCAGGAGGCATGGTGTGCCAGGCAAATCATGGAAAGTTCGGGTCTTCCAAGACACCGCATACCTGGGCTGCTCAATGGCTCCATGTCGTCCTTCACGTCGTTGCTTCAAGTAGCTGCGACGGACCATTTTCAGGTGCACTTTTTCCTGATAGTCACGTTCATCTTGAAGAGCTCGTCGTCGATCTTCTGTCATGTTCAGCTGTTGCAAAGGTGACCACTCAGTGCATTTTGGGCTGTACCAGATGAAGTCGGGGCATACTCGATCTTGAAGGTCCAAGAACTCGCGGCGATGAGCTGCGATGTCAAAGTCCCATCCCGTGTTGTAGTCAAAGGAGAGCACCTCCCATCCATAGTACTTCATCGTCTCAGACAGGTTGGCAGAGCCGCTGTAGACCTCCCAGAAGATCCGTCGTCCTTCTTGATGGGCATAGAGAACTTTCTCCACGGTCTCCTTGCGCTTCTTGTTGAAGCTGTTGAACTCCATGTGCATGGTCTTGATGAGCTTCGAGGTGATCTCACGGCGAACGGCCGTAGGGTCCTCGGTGTAGGTCTCGTCCAAGGGGTCGTCGGAGAAGGTCTCGTCCTCGGCAGTCTCGTCCTCCAGGAAGGCGGTCTCAGGTGGTGTCCTGTTGGTCATCGAGAGGTACTCATGGATGGAGATGTAGTTGTCCAGGTCCTCGTAGTTGTTGATGGCGTCACAGGTGTCGCTTGTCACGTAGTCGAAGCTGATGTTCTTCCCTTCGGGATCGTCTCCAACTCCATGATCCAAGCACAGCAGGTATTCACCTTTTTCACCCATGGTGGCATCTTTCCATTCTCCATCTTGGATGGAAACCTTGTTGAGGTTGTAGTCGATCTTGATGTTGAGGGCTTGCAAGATTGGTCGGCCAATCAGCAAGGGGGTGCTGCCTTCCACAATGAAGGTCTCGATGTAGCCAGCTTTCCCTTCTATGTAGACTGGAAGTCTGACTGACCAGTCTGCTTGACGGTTTGCATCACCGCCAAATCCAAACAGCTTGTTGGTTGAGGCAAAGAGGAAGCGCTCCACAGGGACACCTCTGGCTTTCATGTGGTCGATGATCTTCATGAGCACTTCGTGTCCACATACAACTGAAGAGGCTCCTCCATCTTGAATGCCATAGAGGCCAGCTTGACCAAGCATTGGTACCCCATTGGGTCGTTTCTTTGCCAAGTCACGGACCATCATAGCACTGTCCGTTTTGGCTTTCTTCGTTGGTGAAGAAGTGGTTGAAGGTGCAGGGCTCGACCTTGATGGGGAGTTGGTGCAGTTTGCTGCCCAATGTCCAGCTTGTCCGCAGCGCAGGCACTTCGTGGCATTTGCTCTTGAAGTTGGGCTTCCACGTTGAGGAGGATGAGATTGCCTGTAAGAAGGCGTTCCTTTGATCTTGCCCTTACCAGGCTTCCCTTTTCCAGCGCCCTTCTTCATTGGTGGTCGGGGTGCTTGTGATGAGGATGGCATGGACTGAGCTCCTCCATCTGCCAGCGCCACCACAGGGTAGTACCCTCTTGCCGCTTTCAACTGAGAGAAGTGGCGCCTGGCGTCAAGATATGACGCGTAAGCTTCTTCCAATGAAGCTTCATCACCATAGACCTCGTCCGGGAACTCGGTGTCCTCGTAGTCCAGGGCGTTGAAGGCGTCCTCATCGTAGTAGGGCTCCTCGCACTCTTCAGGCCAATCTTCATCTGCTTCAGCCTCATCCCATTGCTGGTAGGCATAGTCCTCCATGTAGGGCTCGTCCATCTCGTAGATCTCCTCAGCGTTGTAGCCATAGCCACGGTTGTTCCATCGTCCATAGGTTTTGCCCTTCCATCGAGAGGCAGTGTCGACAGGCTTGCCCTTGTAGTCCTGTCCCAGGAGGAAATACATAGCTTCCACCACCTTGGCATAGGTCAGCTTGGGGTTCTGGCTCAGGATCAGCTGCTTCTGCTCATGGGTCAGCCCGGACCGGCGCAAAAGGATCCATCCACTGACTTTGTCAGAGATCTGAACTCCATGCTTCTCGACTTCGCCCAAGGCTTCACGGTGGTCAGCCACGTAAGACAGCAAGGTCTGGTCTGGCTTCCTCGAAGTCCCGTAGAAGAACTTTTCAAATGCCCTTGGCATCTCCACATCCTCATTGTATCTGAACGTTGCGTCCAGCTCGGCCAAGATGAGGTCGAAGGCGCCCTCTTCCTTGGCCAGGATGGTGTCCACCTTTGGCTCCAGCTGTCTCCAAGCCACTCCATGAAGGCTCGTCAGCACGTTCAAGACAGCTTCCTTGCCCTTGTTCTGAAGCTCCAGCTTTCGTCGGTACAAGTTGATCCTCTGCCTCCACTCACGGTAGTCGGTCGGCTTGTTGCTGAAGACAGGGATGTATGTGTCTTTCATCAGCTCCATTCCTGAGGTTGAAGAGGTAGTAGTTGGTCCGTCTGCTGCGCTCGGCATTGCAGTTGGCCAGGCTGATGTTGACGTCCAGGTCGTAGGCGATGTCCTTGTCGTAGGCGATGTCCAGGTTGTTGGCGATGTCCAGGCTGTAGTAGGGGACCAGGTAGTGAAGATGAAGTTGAAGAGGTAGAGGTGGATGTAGTTGCGCAGTGGTTGGTGTAGATGTTCAGGTAGTACAACTTTTGCAGGTTGTTGTGTTGCCGTAGAGCTCCGGAGCACGCCGGCTCCGCTACCAATGTGATTCGGTAGCAAGTAGAAACCGAAGCAAAGTCCCACCACACGAAGTGTGGGCCAAGCAGCGCACAGTGCAACCCTTTTGCCGGGGCTGCGGGGCATGTAGCCACAGGCTAGGTTCCTAGGAGTCCCTTGCCCTAGGGGATATTGGGCCAGGATGGCCACATACAAAACAAGTAGGGTTCCAATCCCACAATTGCATGGCATGAAATTCACACCTGGGAAGTCAGGTATTTTGGGCTGGATACCGGTGTGATTGTTTGCATAATTTTGGGATTTTGGGTGAGGGTCATGCAATGCAACTGAGTTCATGCAACTCCTTGATAGGAGAGTTGGTTTGGTAAACATCGCTCCCATTGTTTACGTCAGGACGGTTCCCGGAACGATGGGTTCCTGAACGATGCACATTGTGAGAATGCCATCTGGATCATTCCAATGGGGGTCCCGACCTGGATGATTTCTGAAGAACTCCTTGGCGAAACTCCCCATCTGAAGTTTGAACATGCGAAATGGCTTTGTCTGGAAATGCGGCACCCTTTTGATCTATTGGTCAATCATCATTATCCATGTTATTCCATGTTGAAACCGCCAATTTTCTGCGGTGAAATCCATCATTTTCAGACACACCCAGTCATGCTGCCATGACTGGCTTGCCCCCTTCATCGGCGATGATGCCCATGGTGACCCCATGGATCCATGGTGCCAAGGAGGATCCGTTCGTCTTGGCCTTTGACAACTTTCTCAATTCCAAGGAACCACCCAAGCATCGGGGGTGAAAAATGGTGGAAAGGTGGCACTGACGAAAAAAAAAAGTAGGGCAGTCTGGAAAGTCTTATTGATGGTTGGAGAATCATCCAATGTTCCAGTTTCATGGTGTTGATGCGTTGCATGTTTGATTACTTGAAGGAACATAAACACGGAACAGTTTGGTTCTGTTTTAAACGCTCGGTGTTTGAAGAGGAATCGCCAGGGTGCCGGGGTACCACCTAAATCCACACGCTGTTCGCACCCAAGGGCTTGACCCAAGCCTGTCACAACTGCAGATGGTTTAAACATACTTTGACCATCTTTGACCCACAAAAGGAAATGCCTTGGTGTATGTCCATGTGTATATGATATATATATATACATATGTGATATAATGTACGCACTATGTAATATGTATACATACATATATATATATATATATATATATATATATATGTAATACGTATATATATGATGTATATATATATATATTACACATATTGGAGAGTACGGTATCAGTTTATAAATATATTTATGCGCATCCGTATATCCGTATGTGGGTATTATTTGTAAATATATATATATATAATATACACATCTAAGCCGCTTTTGTTCCAAGAGTATATCCCCGGCCTCTGGCAACAAAACTGCCAGGAGATTGCTGCTTTCAAGCACTACTTTGCCGCTGCGTCGTTGACTCGCTCGCAAGAGGGCAACCAGGTGACTGGTCGACGGACTTCGACACAGATGTGGTGCAATAGCGATGAATGTTTAGGCGTGGGCCCCATGGTGTTGGTACTGTTGGTACCTTGGTTCAGGATTGGAGCCTTGAGATTGGCAATAATCATCCTTTGGTGATGTTCACTTCTCTACCGGGAATGAGATGCCTCAGCTCCATGGCCATCTTCAGCAAATCAATGTAAACCAAATGAGTTTTAGGATGTTTTAGGCTAATCTTCACATCCCCTGATATCTAGTGAATTAGCATGAATTATCATGAATTATCTTATAGGTAATGTTATTTTTGGAGTCTTCACTTCACTGTATTTCACTGGTTTCCCCCAAGAAACATCCATCAGTCACCACATCTTTGGCTCCAGGCGATCGGTTGATCGATGGAGTGCATCAACGCATCATCAACCTCACCGCTGTGCCCAAGAGCCATGCAGAACCTTGGGCGGTGGGACGCGGTGGGATGTTGGGATGTCAAGTCATGGGCGTACGCAGTGTGCAAAAGCCCTTAATCAACCCCTGTTGGTTGATGATTAAATTCTAGGGGATTATACTACCACTAGCCGTCACTATCCAATATATTGGGATATACCCCTGTGGGTTTGTCTGAAAATGTGGTGGCCATAAATAGCAACCTTAAAAGCCTTGAGAACATGATGATCATCCATTGGAATTGGAGATACCCAAAAATTCCAGACAAAGCCACAGAAGGAAACAAGAACATATGAACACATTCTGGTTGGTGGTTTGGAACATGATTTTTTTGACTTTCCATATATTGGAAGTAATACTCCCAACTGGCTTTCATATTTTTCAGACGGGTTGAAACCACCAACCAGCATTTAATTTACACAATCCTCTATCGTTAGAGATCGTGGATGCTATTCCAACTGGTTTGACTGACATTTCGATTGAATATGGTCATGTCAAGGTTCCATCTTGGAGTTACAGGATACTGATTGGGATGGTTGGGTGCCCAGACCCCATCAAATATCTTTGAAACGTCTTGACCCATGTTCCAAGCGTTCATTTCAGTTGGGTACTTCCAGTTTCTTTCGGCATGGACAAAGACGGGCCAGAATGGGCCAGCACCGCTGCCACTGAGGAACACTTCCAACTGGTCCAATATGATGTGGGGCAGTTTTATCAAGTTCATCATGATCAGAACTCAGCACCAGACACATTGGCAGGCACAGTTTCCATTGGGTCACCAATTCCGTGACAGCCAAGTGTGAGTCGTGCTAAAACATCCAAAATGTTCAGTTTGATTTGAAGACAAGTCTTTCATTTGCATAAGCGCAATGGGATCTCAAACTGTCTCAAGCTATCTGCTGAAGTGCTGGCAACTCATCGTACCGTAGCTCCAAAATGTCTTGTCTGCCAGGGGTCCGACTGTCCACTTTCTTCCTGTACGTGCAGACGCCTGAGATGGGTGGTGCAACAGTCTTTCCCGACCTGGGGATCAAGGCCGTGTGAAAATCTGCAGTTATCCGAACCACTTCCGGGGCCAAGGTGAGCACCCCCTGTTATAACTTGATCTACTTTCATCCCATCAACTATAGTTATATCATGTTATATCCTCCGTAAACCAACTTATAAGTCAACTTAGCCATGTAGAGGATCTCACTTCCTATTTGTTGTATTGAGAGAAGAAGTTGTGGAACAAGTATTGCTGTGAGATGACCATCACTTTAAGTGAAACCCTACGGACATACATTGATACTTTATACATCAACATAACATGATCTAGAACATAACAACAACATTACTCATAACAATAATCATAATGACAATAACAATACATAACAATAATAATGTACTACTATTATACATATATATATATACGACATGTATACATGTATATTGTATATCAGATAATTTGTTTTTACCTCCATCATGTTTTCCACGTCATCACTCCTTGACTTTCGTCGTTTCAGGTGGAGCCTGTGGCCGGTTTGGCACTCTGGTGGCCCAACGTCCACGACGACCTCGGCACCGATTTTCGCACCCGACACGAAGCGCAAACGGTGCAGCAGGGGGTGAAGTGGGTCGCGAACCTATGGCTTCACCAATATGACTTTCGTGGGCCTTACAGTCACTTGACTTGAATGGGAGATGAAGCTCGGGAGGAGCTTGGTGCATCTTGGTGTTCTTGTGTTGTTCTAAGCAGCATGAATGCTCGAATCGTATGTAGGAGACTTGAGATTTTGTTTGGGAAGATAGCCTGCTTTTTGCTACTGGTGGAATATATACAACGAATAAAAGGGAATACTAATTGGTAGTAGGCACAACCAGGAAAACATGATGTTTCTTGATGATGGATTTTCCATACCGATGTCAATTTACTGGAGGGAGAGGAATGAAGAGATAGTGAAGTATGATTTCGGCTTGGAGGGATAGTTAGGATAGTTGGCAAGACAGCATGTATGTTTTTTTTTCAACGGTTTCTTTAACCCAGCTGAAAGTAGAGAGAACATGTTTTTGCAGAGCTAGTATGTCACTCACACATATGTTGGCGGTCGGCCGATTCAAGTTACTTTAACATGATGTTTGTTTTGCAAAGCTCAAGCCTTACTCTGTCAGAATTTCTCTGGATTGTGTTGAATATGATGGGTGGGTACGAGGTGTTCTTGATGAAACATGTTGTGTCTTCCCATCGATGGGCATATCGCATCATGTCCTTACGTTGCCAGACGGTGTTGGCCTTTCTCTATCCTGGCAATGTTTAATTAAATTTCAACAATGATTCAATTTTTCATTGTCACAACATGTCTGCTTTGCGACGTTTGGTGGTTCTAAAATGTTCTAAATATAGTTCCCCACCTGCCAGGTGAGGGTTGTTAGACTTTATCAGAGTTGTTCTTCTCCTCCTTCTCCTCCTCCTCCTTCTCCTCCACCACCTCTGCCTCCACTTCCATGTTCACTTCCGCCTTGCCAACTCTTCGCCAAGCTCTTCGCCAACTTCCGCACGCTAGTGGGCACTGCTGGACCTCAACTGCAAGGGTCCGAGCTCAGTGAGCACCGCTGGACCTCAACCTGGGAGCCTCCGAGCTCAGTGAGCACCGCTGGCCCTCAACGGCCAGATAGAATGCCAGAAGATATGCCAGATAGAACGCCAGATAGAATGTCAGAAAGAATGCCAGAAGGTATGCCAGATAAAGTGCCAGAATGTTTGCTAGATAGAATGCCAGAATATTTGCCAGATAGAATGCCAGATAGGATGTCAGAAGATATGCCAGATAGAATGCCAGAAGATTTGCCAGTAACAAAACGTATAAATGTCATGGTGCGGATCACTCGAAGTAAAGTAATTTCTAGACATAGCTCGGAAGAAGATCCGGCAGGGGGGTTGATGATTTTTTTGGGGCGACTTAACCGGCTTCACCGGCTTGCTTTTCCTGGGGTGACATCCCACAAGACTGGGCCTCAACCTCTGGTTGGATCTTCAGCCAGCCACGGGCCAGCAATGTGATTTTCAATATCCCAGAGGTCAACCAACTATGGTTTTGGTTTGGTAACATGGCGGATGATATACTATGTATATGGTAGCCTTATAATTTAATGCGTTATATGGTTTGAATCTATGGTAGATATATGATAATGATATATTCAAGTAGTTCATGAGGTGAACATAAACCAGCAAACACAAATTGGGGGGCTCCACCTTGCAGAAATGCTAACGTTCGTTTGGATCATTCCAAGCACAGAGGCAATGGTTGCGACATGGCCAAGAAGATCTCGGCATCGACAGACGCAAAATCAGAGCTGTGAGCTTCGAAGTCAGCGAACTTGTGATGTCCAGCCGACGGATCCGACGGCTCCGGGAACTCCCCAGCTTGGAGAATGAAAGAGGATGGAGGATTATTGATGAGCAAAGATTTGTTGGACATATCATGTGACATATCCGACATCTCCTGGAAACCTGGACACCACCATGCCAGATCTGTTTGCTCTGTTGCAGCCTTACATCTGACGGGTTCGAAATCATCATGACGAGATGCTTCTGAGAAGTGCCAACGGAAACACCAAGCTTTGAATGGCCGGTTGCTGAAAAATCAGCGATGATTCAGATGGGACAAGGCTTAGAATCAGGAAGTAGCTGTTTATACAACGCTGATGACCAAAAAGATTGATTCACTTGATGGCTCAGATTTGAAGGCCGGTGTTGTTTTTCGTCTTTGAAATTCACACATATCAAGGGCGCATTTTTGGAGTACCCAGATTTCGAAGCGTGTGCCCAGCTATGTCTTTGAGGTCGGTGTTTCCATTTCCTGGGCAAGAGGTAGGACCAGATATGTGTGTCTGTTTATAAAACCATTATATAACTGTAGATATATCTACCATAGACTCTAGTTGCAAATTCGCCATCGTTTGGGAGCTACACCTTGTATAAGTCCAACCACCACTTTTTGTTGGAAAAATATCCTGGACCAGAACTCCCATGATAACTGCCACCGTCGAAGGCTTCAGGGGCTGTAGAAATGGAAGAGCTCCCCAGTAGTGTTCGCACAGGTCAGCAAGCAGCGAAGTGTCAATATGTTGGTAGGAAGAATTCCAAAGAAATCAGTTGTATTGAATGATTGGTCCGGAATCCTTGATTTCGAGACAATGGCCAACGCGTTTGGCAGGTGGCAAACAGCAATCAGCAACAGACAGCAGATCAGAGGTGAATCATGTGACAGAATCATGCTATGTATCATTATGTATCCTCACCAATGCTGATGCTTAGTAAGGAGTAACATCCCAACATGGCCTTACATTATATATATATAGTTTGGGAATTATTCTAAACTACCCAGATGTATGATTAAACTCTGCCACACACCATCCTGGAACGTCAACTGCCGCTTCGACTGCTTGCAGATTGCCAGTCCAGAGCTTGGGTGTAGAGTTGAATGACCGTGACCGAGCTGATGAAAGAATAGCTGCCAGTCACAATAGTGGCTCGGCAGTATTTTGGAATGACAACGCACAAAATTGTGGTTCGAAAGGCCAAAACCTATGCTGCCATCAATGTACCAGCCAGTTCGCTGTGAATACCAGGGTACTGATCGGCTTTTGATCCAATATGAACTTATTTGGGCGTGTGCCCAAATTACCCACCAATTTGGTGGTCCTTGCTTTTTGCACATGTAATTATATGTATAGTTATTATATCCAATTTTATCTAATCATACATATATATATATCACTATATAATTATGATTATGTTTCATTATATAGTTACTTATATATATAATTGTTTATACATGTATGTATATATTAACTAATTATAATGTTGACTATATATATATATTAGAGACACATACATAAATATATAATCGTTGGGCCTTGGGTATTTATGTGAATCATTGTATGTATATAATATCTTCTGCATATGGCTGTGTAATACCCAGGCCTTTATCGTGTGAGATTAGTCACCACTGACGGCCAGGAGTTGATGTAGATGACGCGATTCATCAAGGATCATGGTTGGGGGTTGATCCAACCAGTTTCTTGATGTGAAAAATAAGGACATTTCGATATTTCTGACATATGTGAGAAGGTGTCTGGAACACAGGGCTTGTTTTGCCTGGGCTCGAATTGGGTCTATGATTAATCAACAACCCACTGATAAATCATGACATAGTTCCATTGTTGACAACTGGTGATTGACCCAGGGATTAAGAACTGACCCACTTAACCGGATACCAAACATTTTCCAGCGATAAACTAGTTCTCATCGCTCCAAGAGCCTATGGCCAAGGCCCAGCTTGGCCCAATGGCGTCCAAGACGTCAACGCCACGGGCTTAGCAAAATGGGTGGGTAAAATCATAAATTTGGGACACAGACATCGTAGATTTTGGTGTGCTATGTTGTAATTCATAACAATATCATAACCTTACCTAGGTTTCTTTCTGACTTGTAACTTATCACTTGAAACTCATAGATTTGAAATGTGTTTTTAGGGTTTAAATGACTTATAATCAGCCTGGGTCAAGTCATTCTTCAGTAGGATATGACTTCTGACTCACCTTTCTGTTTGTGGGTTGTTGACTCATTTGTAAATGGAGGATTTTCCACTTGGACCCATCAAACAGCCGCCATGGGAACTACCTTGCATACCCAGGGCGATAACCACCAGTTCGAGGGTAGATCACGTTGTTGATTGCATTGTGAGTATGACGATGGATGAGGACAAAGTTGGGAGCGCATTTGTGGCACCCCATCCTTCGCAGATCGAGACAGCCAGTGAACACGTCCAGATTGGTTCCGTGTACACGATTTCAAGGAAAGTCACCCGAGTAAATGATGTAGATCATTATTGTTTCTTTTCGAAAATGTGTTTTATTCGAATGCAAATGTGTCGTGTCCTCAAGATGTGTTTTTTGATTGTGTTTGGTCACATCGCCATTTTATTGCTTATTATCTCAAGTCTATTGGACATGCATGTTCATACCTAGACCGCAGACCCTGAATAACAGCCCAAGAATGGGTGTTTACCGCACCCAAGGGTGACCTACCCCGGAGCCTTCGCAGATTGCACCGCATCTTCCCAACGAGGCCAGTGGCAACTGGCGTGGCACTGGGTGTGGCAACTGCCGTAGGTGTCGAGCCCAGCCGGTGCTCAGGATATCGAAGCATATCGAAGCCATGTTTCGCCACATGCAAATCAAAGGTGAATCATCTCTGGTTGGTGGTTTGGAACATGGCTTTTATTTTTCCATATATTGGGAATCATCATCCCAACTGACTTTCATATGTTTCAGAGGGGTAGGTATACCACCAACCAGACCTACAATTTGCTGTCCCGGTAAGTTGGTTTACTAGGTGAAGTACGGTGATGGATATCTCGAAGTTGATAGGATTAAGCAACAAATATGGAGGGCACCACCGCGAGTACCACCGGCAAATTTTCGGGACTTGAGGAGGATGAGGAGGCGATTGAATTTGTTTCATATGGACCCTCCAAGTACCCGGCAAAAATGTGTATAGTAACTACTCAAAAATATGGTGGAACATTGGAGGGTCTAGCTATATATATATATATGTATATATATAGTGTGTGTGTGAGTCATGTATGTATGTATATATAGATAGATTCTTATTTATACTATAATTATTTACATATACATATACCATTTTCAAGAACATGAAACATTGTCAAGTCTTTCAGTGGCTTCTGCTTTTGGGCTCCAGAAGTGTCTTGAGTCACTTGATGTAGCTAAAACCAGATTGCCTATGGGGGCACTATGGCTGGGAGGACCCAGTTCTGGGTCATTTGTTTTCCAGAGCGTCCTGGTAGCTGACATCATCCATGGTTTGAACACAGCATATGGGTCAAGCTAATGACCACAGCTACAATTGTTCGCAGTCTGCAACTGGAGTGTAGAACAAACATGTGATGCAGATGAACCAAAAGCCTGCTTGCGTCGTCTGTTCAAGTGTGGGTCTTGAAGCACTATATTGGGGTTTGGAATCCAACTCATTTGTTGTATTCCCTAGCTGTGAAGGGGTGGAATTTGGGAGACACCCACAATTTGTTGGCCACTCGTTTCAAGAGTTACATCCATACGAATGCGATGACGATGCCACGACTCTTAAAATCACATTGTTTGGGTAAAGAAATATGACAGAGATGAAGCTAAGAGACATAATCCCAAAGATAGATTGATGACAGCAGGGGCAGGGACATGATTTTCGCACAACCAAACTGACCCGACTGTGGTTTTTGCTACCAGGTTACCAGGTCGCAGTCCCAGTCCAGCATTGTATGGGTTTGTTTGGCCAAATCAATGCTTAAGCAGCACTTTTTCATTGACATGGCCATAGATTACTATAGATTGGTGGTATGTACACCATATTTTCAGAGAAACTTAAATCTTGCAGTAATCCTGAGTATGGTCGTATTTGGATCATTGGATGCCAGTAGGTGGTCAAGAACTACAGTCTAGTATCCAGCACCAGGCATGGGTCCAAGGCACTCGATCAGTGGTATGCCGATAGATAGATAGATATAATATATATATACATACACATAATAATACATAATTCTACAATATTATCATATACATAATATATGCATATAGTTGTATATATATATATAGTAGATTGTTTCCCCATTGAAGGATTATGTTTTTTTTGTTTTATCCACTTTTCTGAAATCCAAATTGTGATTGTAATCAAGTTGTAATCTGTATATATATATAAAGGTAACTGAACACAAAAATAAGCACTTTTTCCTACACCATGGCACCGAATGCATCGTGAATCAAGGGCACATCCAAAGCTTCACGCAGGAGCTTGCTGTTTGTGGTGCTGGCCGCAGCAAGCGCGAGCAGCGCGGCCAGCTACAAGTTGCAGATCAAGGTCTGCTCAATGTCGGGATTGCCGTGGTCTATAGCCGAGGTTCATGACCATTTATGGCCCAAGAATCAACTTTGACCGGCTGAGAAGTCAGCATGTCTAAACAGGATATGTTTTGGTATTTGCTTGGTGTTCTTTTTGGTATTTCCTGTATATATCTCAAATATATATATATATATACATACATTTATGTGGGTACATTATACCTCACGTCGTTACTGGAATGATGAGTAGTAGGGGTAGTTATCCCCAAATAGCCGCAAGTTTCAGACTGAATACAATTTACCCCAGATATCCGCAGCTATATACACCATTATACACCACACATCCCATATATTTCATATATCCCAAGCATTCCCAACTATACACAGCCCATATTATATCTTAGATATACCCCATATATACCCCATGTTTTTTCCCCGTGGGGCGTGTGACTCTGAACAAATCTGTGGTGGTGAGGAGAACATCTCCATTCCGCTTCCCCCGGGATACACAGCCGCTTTGGCTTGGCTGGTCACCAGTGGTCACCGGTGGGAGATGTTTTAGACAAGGGGATTGAATGGGTAATATTAAGGGTTCATATATGTTGATGATATGTTAATGATGGTTAATATTGGATCAATAGTGGCTTTGTAATAGCTAATAGATTATAAGCCAACTAATGTTTGTGATCTAAGTGGGGAATTAATAAGCTGGGAACATGATTGTAAAATATGATCAATCTATGGTTAATATTGGATGTCTAATAGGATTACTGTGGGAAACCCGATGCCTGAAACCTATCATGACTGGGGAAGGCTGGAATCCCACCCAAAAACATGGTAATGACTTGGGGGTGGCTTATTATTTGGTTTACCACCATTACTTGATATATGAATTAAAAGAAAACACATATAATAATAGACGTATATAAATATAAAATGTCCCCATAGGAATATGTCGTGGGATATGTATGTATGCATGTATGTATGTATGTATATATATATATATACATACCCACAGTATATATATATATACATATATATATATATTATATATGTGCATATGCAGGACAGGCTTCATTAGATATGTGGGTGTGTTTGAACATGGGGTGTACCCCCCAAAGGTTTTTCTTTATATGGAACAGTATGATAAATCCGTGGATTTGAAGATACTCCACATAACGGTCTGTACATTTTAACCACCCCAAAAAAAACATGAGAGACTTGGATGGTCTAGCTTAATATTAAACACAAACAATTCCATGGGTCCATTGATACTCTGTGTTTCATTGGATATAGGGGGTTAACCATTGACATTTTCAATCATGGGGATCTAGTCAAGAATGCATGGCATCTGAACATCACTATTACTGTATTCTTAAAAGTTATCCACAATGGTTGCAATGATCAATCATGCGGGGTCTGATCAACAATAGCTTCAACATATGTATGAGTCACGTTTCATTGGTTTGTGGTACGAGGGCTGCGTGCGGAAACATCAATGGAGGAACATGTTCCAATAGTTTGGTAGTGACCACCAGTTATGTTTGTTTCTAACCCCATTAACTAGTTGCCATGGGCGCTGCAGGGCGCCTGCTTGTTTTGTTGTTTTTGTTGGTGTTGCTTTGGTTTCTTGGTTATTTTTGTTGATGATGGCGTGGGTTGGGGTGGGGTGGGGGGGGTGGGATGCTAACGTTCATGTGACGCTCACGATGTTACGTTGATCATGGGGTGGGGTGGGGTGGGATGTTAACGTTCGTCAACGTGATCACTCACGCTCATGATGTTACGTTGATCATGGGGTGGGTGGGGGGGTGGGATGTTAACGTTCATGTGACGCTCATGTTACGTTGATCATGGGTGGGATATTAACGTTCATGTGACGTTTCACGATGTTACGTTGATCATGGGGTGGGGTGGGGTGGGATGTTAACGTTCATGTGACGCTCACGATGTTACGTTGATCATGGGGTGGGGTGGGGTGGGATGTTAACGTTCATGTGACGCTCACGATGTTATGTTGATCATAGGTGGGGTGGAGTGGGATGTTGACGTTCATGTGACGCTCGCGGTGTTATGTTGATCATGGGGTGGGGTTGGGTGTGATGTTAACGTTCAAGTGACGTTGATCAGTGGAGCACAGACCATTGATTCAGATTGGAAATCGTTGAAGTGCTGGCTTCACAAGGAAGCTTCCAAAAAAAGAGGCACTGGTGACTTGTTGACCCACTCCTCAAAATTGGAGCAGGGTCTGGCAATAGATGTCGCGCAGAACCGAACTGCGCGGCAATAATTCAGAGAAACTTGCAGCCATGAGCAATTTGCTCAATGGTTGAAGTAGTTTTCAGGACGTCCAAAAACAGGCGTGCAACACTGCATAGGCAATTCCAATGGGAAATTCACGCACACGCCCTCAAAACCACCAGGCGTCTATCAGCGCCGTTCCCAACTAGTTATATATATATATACACCAGAATCCACGGTCAACCTTGATTTCAACAAATGTAGCTCCTGTGCCAGGGCGGCATCACCTTGTGGTATCTAAGCTGACTGATTTCCAGGTTTCCAGGCTTCCAGGTATCAGTCACATGGAAATCTTCTGACCCTACAAGTATTGCTGGTTTAGATTCAGAAGAAATAGGATTTCATAGGATAGTATCTTGCGTACTCTTCACTGGATCTCCGGTTTGAAAGCAAGTTCCTTTGCCATCTATTTACGACATGTCACAGGTCATATCAGGTCATATGTCGTGTATAAAGCCAAATCCTATGATCACTTAAATGTTTCAAAGATTTCGAGGTCAACGTCCGTTCACATCGAAACCGGTGTTTCATCACCCGAGGTGTTGTCTCCGCATCTACCTGGCAAACTGGTCGTGCAGGGCTCAGGGCCTCTTTTTTGTCGAAGGGTGACCCACCAAAAAAGACCTGAGGCACTGAAGCAAGTTACGCGGGAGCAGGACATAACAGTTTAAGGCCAACCACGAATTTACTATCATATGCTCCATGTATGGTATATTTACATAACTGGGTGATTTATGTTGGGCAAATGTTGGGGTTCATATTCCAGCAACATGGGTGATTTGGAGTAGAAAAAATATTTTCTCATCCCAAAAGTTGATCTATTTTGCATCCATGGCTGGTCGCCGAGGTGAGCAGTTTCGAAGCGACGCCCTTCATCGGCAAAAATGGTTCCATGGCTGCCCTTGGGTTTCGGTGTCGAGGTCTGTTTCACAACCATCCTGAGGAATCTGATAGGTGTGTCTGACGATGAAAATAGGCTACGCTAAACCGATTAAAAAATGGTTTATCATCATTTTTCAGCCAGATAATGGCCACCTTCATGGGTATCCCCTTGCATAATTTGAATATCAGCATCTTCAAAACATTGGTTTCGTGAACGCTCGAAACAATAGCTACAATATACGTAGCTCAGGAACCCTTTTGCAGTTAATTTGGAAACGGCTTAAGGTGTGGGTTGCCTCATCAACAAATGAGTCAGATGTCTATTGGACATCAGGAATGAAATAATTGGAATTCGATCTAATCCTGCCAAGTTCATGCTTGATGCGCGAAGACACCTGAGGTGTCTTCATGGCAGATGTTGGAAAGACATCGGGGCCTGCCCAGGAGCCAAAACATCCTCGGCCAGACGTGTTACATGCATGTCATACCTACAAGGTGGTGCCCCGACTGAGCTGTCACTTGGGAATCAGTGTGGATTGAGACCACCAACCATTGATTTCTTTGGCGGAAGAGCATGATATGCATCAAAGCTCATTCAGTGACACCTGCATTTTAGTGGAGGACTGTATCGCGGTTCTTGAAATTACCTCAGCAATGCAGGTTATAACGGCTGTGCATTGGGTGTCGCATAGACATACTATGTGGATTCAGTAGATGTCTTGAGATTGGCAGTACCGAATACCTTGAACGTTGGAGCCCTTGGACAGTTGGTGTTGGTCATACTCCCCTATTTATTGCTATGCAAACTTTGCAAACTGTCTCGTTTATTGCTTTTAGTGTGCTCTCCTTCTGACTGTCGATATCCTCATTGCTTGTTCGTTGCTTATGCCTGCAGATCCTTTGCATTGCTTCGAAGATCTCAACCATCCCCGGTTCCTGAAATCCTCATTTTTGCTGCCAAGTTGTTGCAGGAGCTTCCGGGCACGAATGTGTTGAATTGGCCCAACAGATGCTTGGTGGCGGATCTTTTTGGGACCAATCTTGCGGAGTGGTAAGAGGTGTCATGCTGTCTTCCCTTGGGTAATGCTCAAGACTCATATATGAAAAACATGGAAAGCATGTGGAATGGATATAGAATGATACATTATTTGTATATGTATCATGTACAATAGTACATACCTGGTCCACCTGGAAAAGGTCAATTGTTTTAATTGTTTTCCAAAGTTTTGACGGTATACGATTTGCCATTAGGACAACAATAGTTCTGGACGACTCTTGGGATGTAGCCATTTGCTCCATTTTGCTCCTTTGACGGGAATGTTTTTGTTGAGGTAGGACAGGAAGGAGCTATTTGCATATCATCATCATCATCATCAACATCATCAACATCATCAACATCATCAACATCATCAACATCATCAACCACATTACAATACATTATCCTCCTACTCCCCAACTGTTTGGGGTCTTTTGCCGGGATATTTTTGTGTTTTGCGGTATATTTTCAGGTTCGCCTCCTAATCCCTTCCCCTGATCTGAAATAACCCCATAAAACCCCTGGCTGAGTAAGGGCTCTATTCATTGTTTGGCTTCTATATCGGGGGTGTCCGATATAAACAGAGAATGAGATTCACACAACCCAGATTTACATAAGTTGATGATTTTGGGGTGTAAAAATGGGTTTGTTAAAAAGAAGTACCCTACTCAACTGTTTAATCATAATTATTCCTGTGAAAATTGCCATGGCTTGGCATATATGATTGCTTATCCATTCCATTATATTCCCATCATATCCCATGATGTTGATTCCCATTATCCCATTCATATTTCCATAAATCAGTATATTCGCATCAAACTAATGTTCCATTTTGATGTTTCCTCACATTCCCATGGGAAATCTTCCAGCCCCACATGGGGGCCCTAAAAAATCCCACAGTTATGGCCCGAAATACCAGTTACAAGTACTAAGTCACTCCATTTATGGTCTATGTATAATCCCATTGAAATAACCAGTTAGAATCCCATTTATAAACCAATAAGTTTATTTATATAATCCCACTACCTTTCACCCCATTGAAATACCCAGTTATGAAGAATAAATGGCCAGAACTGTTCATCATCTACATATGTTTTTTTGTCCATACATATTCTCATGCTGGTTGTTTGTTTGGAACATTTTTTATGTTCCATCATATATGGGATAATCCTTCCCATTGACTTTTATATTTTTCAAGATGGTTAAAACCACCAACCAGAAACCACCAACCAGATACCCTCTGGTAAACTAACATAGCTATAGAAAATGGCCATAGAACTAGTGGATTTACCCATTGAACATGTTGGGTTTTCCATCGTTTTTGGTACGTTTACCACATGGTTTAGCCCTGAAAAGTTCCCAGGTTTGACGGTGGCGAACCGTTCGGTCTTCGGCTTCACGGCCATCGCCTTGGGCGATGGCTTCCTGGTACCGAGCCATACCACGGGGGGCATCTACGTCATGGAGGCGAGACCTATAAGGGCACGGTGTCGTAAAACATGGAGAAAAACGTGGGAAAATCATGGGGAAATTCACTATCAATGGAGGTTCTGGATGGGAAAATAGGAAAATCATAGGAAAACTTAGGACAATCCCCGAACTAAAGGTTTATAGCTTGGAAAATCATCGAACGGAATGGGGTCCAGCAAGCCACGATGGATGATACCGGAGAATAACAGGGATCGTTTTATGATTGAGAACCTATTCGTTCCTGCAGGTCATGAATCTAGCTGGGTATGTTCGATAAGTGGTTGAACAAAATTGTTTCTGCTCTATACTAAGTGGATCTAAGTGAGATGCACCCCCAAGTACTTTAATTTTTTTTCAGCTGTTTCGAACATGGTACACCCTTTCTTTTCACTGTAAATACCCATGGCTTTCCCAATACCCAATGGCTTCAGTTCATGGGGGACCTGCCCGGAACTGCCGGCGGAGTCGCAGAGTCGGTTTGAGATTTGGAGTATGGATTGGTTACAGTTATGGCCATTTATCAGTTATAACTGGTTATAAATGGGATTATATATTCTATTAATGGGTTATAAAGTACTTATAGCTGGTAAAGGGCCATAACTGTAGACGATTGAAACCTGAAAGCCCCAAAAATGTCATGGGAAAAATCCATGGTTTCCGGTTTGGATGTTCCCGTAAAACCAATCCATTGAGTAAAGTGTTCAGAGTTCAAATAACTCCAATCGCTGCGAAGGCTTCACTTGAGCCACAGACGTTGAAACAGCCAGCCAGGGGCTAAGGGGCAAGGGTGTAAGTACGGGATATACCCAACAAATTGAAAAAAACATAAGAACATATGTGGGAAATCCACTATAAATCACTATAAATAGAGGTGAATGGGAACATCATCATACATATATACAATATTTAAAAAGGGGAAATGATGATCAACCATGAGATTCCGCTGTGCCACGATTTACTATTTTTGAGGAAGAGAGACACACAGATGTGACGACAGTGATTTGAGACTTGAACATTGCTGAGATTCAACCAGCATGTGGCGTTGACTGCCAAGCATCAACAGCATTTAAATTAAATCATTTATATAAAGGTATGTTGTTTGCGGATGTGGGTATATGATGCTGTGACATGATCCCCTTGCACACATTTATTTCCCCAAGTCAAGAGTTTGTTGCGGAAAAAAAAAGAAAACACGAAGCCAGCCATGGAAGTTTTACCAAACCTGCATCCCATGTGGCATTTAATGGCAAACCCTACAACATATGCAAAGATATAATTACTGTGGATTTATGACATGCATTGTATCAGTACAGTACAGTACAATATATACGTTACATTGTAAGATAGCCAATGTTGACTCTATATTCTGACGATGAGTTTCGGGATGTTCATAATGTTTCTGCCAATATTAGAAGTTCAACTTCCCCCAAAACAGTTTCACGAGTTCAACAGAAATGATGTTTTTCTCTGTATTTATATACCCTGGTTCTTCTCTGTTTTTTTCCCCTGGAAGCCCCAGCATCATTCCTGAGGCAAAGCTCACCCAGGACAAGAAAGGATGGTTCTACCATCAGGCCGAGATGCATGATGCTTCGAAACCAACTGGATTGAATACAACTTATTTGTTTGCCATGAATGGACATAGGCATGTACTAAGATTAGCCGTAGTTTGAACGGCATGTCTGCAGATGAGTAGGGTGCATTCCAAGGTGAGGTCAACACATATTAAACCAGGTTAGATAGCGGAACTATCACATAGTGAATGATCGGTATGTTTTGTCTGCATGTTGATGCATAATTAGTCCACTTGAAAACAAAGAAAACACACTGGAAACATCTGGAAACTCCAAGATGAAAAAAATCACACTTAAACATATCTTATCTCTTTACATTTGCTCATCATCTGGGGGAACCTTTAGGCCGAAGAGTTTATTTTTGTTCAGATCTGCAGGAGGGGTCAACAATTTGAATCTCTGGATCCCATACTTTTCTGAATAATTCATGGCTGGAATATCCACCAATAGTCGAGGTATGTCGAGGTACTGACAGGATGATGATTTTTCCCAGTTGGGTTTTTGGCATCGACCTCTGGGGGAATGCTACGGACAGCTCCAACAGGCAGAATTTCTGGATGTGGATGGCGATGGACTGGAAGACATCGTGACAGCGAGATGTCAGTGACTGGAGCAGTGGTGTTGTGCGAAACATGTACATTTAAGGTGATTGGACTGGGTGATGTTAGCAACAACATGTGTGGATATGAAAGTTGATTTGACAGAACTACATCTGGCTGAATTATACTAGCAGCTATGTCGAGCCATGTTGTTGTTAGCATTTGTTAACCATAGCCCAATGAACCCATTGCACTTTGCACATCTTTGGACCATCTAATTCATGCTCCAAATGCTGACACGCTCTACGTGGGGGACTGGAGAAACACTAGGATGTTTAGGTCTTGGCTCTAAAAAGTATGAAAAGTTGAAGATCTTTTACCCAGTGGTTTCCTAGTTCAACCCAATGACTGGGATGACGATCCCAAAAGGCAAGCATACTAGATTTTGTTTGGGTGGCTCAACCACCAACCAGTTTCCCTATCGACTCTTGGTATATCACACATTAAATCTCGCATATATTATGGATTATTCTGGTGTATAAACATGATATAGATGTATATAGATGTACCATACGGTTTCATTATGTTAAATTAATTATGCAACTGTTGTCATATTTTGACAGAACCATCATCCCTTTTTGCTACCTTTATTGCTACCGTAGACACATTGACGTTGGAGTCACGGCCTGAGGTTTTCCGTCTTTCCGTGGGCGAAGAAGCAAGGTGAGCTCGTTTGGCTGAAACATCCAGCGAAGGACGATGCAACGGGGGTGGCTGGCTGGAAAATCCCCGGAGAATCCCGGTTGTAAATGGAGATTTATAGGGAGGAAAACTACCTATAAATTGTGGATTTCCAATCAAGGGTAAGGTGGAAAATTGTTTAGATTCTTTCGACTGATGGAAGTCAGGAGTAGATTGAGGCATCATCATGGGTTGGATGGTACATGATGGTACAATAATTATAGTTTTACCGCAAGTTCCCAGCTGCAAAAAATAGTTCCTCCCGTCCCATTTCTTATCAGCCATTGAGTTGCTTGTTTGATCTTGTTTGTTTATAGCTGTTTTGAACCCACATCTTGCAAGCGCCACAAAACTCGCAGAACGAATATGATGGATGGGCAATGTTTGTTGCTATGATTGTGTAGCTACTGATATACAGTATATGATGTATTTCGGACAGTTCTGATTTTCACATTCACCAGGCAATAACAACCCATCAACCCAAAGCAAGAAACAACTCATTTCCCTTTGGATACCTATCCATGAAGGTCTCTCCTGTTGTAACACATGGAACTCCAGTTCTGCGAGTTCTCCGCGTTCTCCCACAAGGAGTTGCCCAGTGATACATGTTGCTTTCAGCTTTCGAAGTTGAAAGAATCTATGGATCAACCACAAATCATGCCATAAACCATAGTAAGCATAGTTATCATAGTTATCATAGTTCATGAATAAGCATATTATAGCTGTATTTCCACCAACTGAGCTATATACTTTTGTTGGGCCACCTTGATGACAACCAACTGACCAACAAAAGAATGGCGCCGCCAGGATGTTTTCTCAGCACCCTGGGCGGAAGAGTCCTTGGGCTTCGGACCTGACTTCCTGTTCTGCATGAAACCTGGGAAGAACTTCGCATTGGTGGCACCGGAATACATCACTGGGAAGGTTCCGAGTCCTGATGGATTTTGCAGGGGATTTGGCATCATTTGGCGGTGTATTTGAGTTCATGGAGTTCTGGGAGATCCAAAAAAGTGTGTGATTTGTTGGTTGAACTTGGTTGATTTTATGCAATTACTTTTGGATATGCACGTTTTATCATTTGTTCACTGGCCATTTCAGAAACCTAAATTGGAGGTACCCACCATAGAATATATAAGGTCTAAATTGCAGGGCTAAATTTCAGGGGATATATCTCCACAATATGGCTTTATATGGTACCGTACCTTCTGTGGATCGGTACCTCGAAATCCGAAAAAAAGATCCCACTGAACTGCTATTGTTCAGCGGCTCAAAAACCAAAACAAGATGTGAACATGTCACTTCACCTTTGCGATTTACCATGGCAATTGAAGATCCATCATTGATAGTTTACTTTAACAGCTATAAACGTCCATGTATAGATGATGTTCAAGCCAGCCGCGTTTGTTTGGCAGAGGGTAATTTGCCAGTTTCAGTCTCTATACGGCTCGCGGTCACATCAATCTGACCCAGGATAAGGATGGTGGGCTCTTGGCAATTACTTTGGTTATTAAACGTAGCTGCTTTTTGGGGCTCCATATCAAAATGGTTACGACTATGCAAGATCTCTGAATGGTTTGGTATGAACCCCCATTGCCCCATTGCCATTTACATCTACTTACGGTTACTTACGAGCTATTCTACTGTTCACTTGGTGGACTTGGTGGTCGTTTTTTTTCACATCAACACTTCACCAGGTGGTCTACTGGTACAGGAAGGATGGCCAGATGGCCACCAGGATTCTGGATCACAGCATTGGCCCTGGCTTCTCTTGTTCCTGGGAAGACCTGAACAATGCCCCTTGGCAGCGCAGCTTGAGAACACACTGGTGGGAAAAGAAAGCGGCTGGTTGTGCGACTGGTGATACCCCAGTGATTTCTGATAGCTAAGTTGGTGCTGTTATAACTGGCGTCATTCTTGAGTTTATGGCGATTTCAAATGATAGCTGTAAAGGCGAAGGTAGTAGATGGGATTTATTAGCCAGCTTATAACAGGTGGGGCAACACCGTGTATCCAGGAAATAGGGATGGCACCAAACGAAAGGAGGAGATCATCGTCTATTCGAACAACTACTATATTGAAACAAAAAACACATATCCCGTGAATATCATATCAATCTGTTTGAAGAATACCCACTATTTGCCATGATATCATTGCTTGTGATGGCTAAGTAGCTAGGTAGTGTGACAAAAATGACCACAATCTTCTCCTGTTGATATATGGTCTTTTTTCCTTGGTTAATGCTGGCTGAAGACCAAATGGGAGCAGAAGAAATATCCCAAGTCATAGTCACAGCATGGCACAGTTCTTCTGGGATCCAGATGCTCCAACTTTCTTGAAAGGCTTTGTCTGATAGGCTTTGCTCAAAATGGGATATCCTCAAATTTGATAGTCCATCACCCTATGAAAATGGCCAGTTAAGGGACGTATCCAGCATTTGACGCAGCAGTTCATCAGGATGGACAGATTGATCTGCTGGTCACCAACCACGCCATGAGAAACGGCTCAGTCTTTGCCTACACCTTCAGCAGCGACGCTGGGCTCAACCGCTAAGCACTCATCGTTGGTTAGCATCCCCAGTCGTGCTCATATTCCAACGGAAACCCCTTGATGAGTTGAAATTCTGCAAATGACCAAAAAAACATGGATAACTATGGATGAACCACATAAACTTCATGAGATCCCCATTTCCCATGTCCAAAAAATCCCAGCTTCCATGATCTGAACGCCGCCCAGGAGGAGATAGAAAGCGCCACGTTGACCCGGCACACACTAGCCTCGGGATTCCAACCTGTGAAAGTGAAGCAGGGAAGTGCCTTACCAGGCGCGAACTGATGCGAACTGGGGATGACAAATGAAGCTTTGGTAAAAACAATGGTGACTGACTTAAGTTCTAGAAGTTTGATTTGATTTGATTTGATTTGTTGACCATATTTGGGATGATGAGTCAAGTGTTGTGTTTAATACTAAATTGTTAATCAACTGTATGATTTGGGACGATTATTCAACATGATTGGATTATATTGTTATTAAAGAGGACTGAAGCCGCAGAGCAGCAAATTACTGAAGTAGTTTAGTTCAGTTTTGTGCTAGAAAGGGTTGAACTGAAATCTGCAAAACCCACCCCACCCCTGTGCCGTCGTTTGTTTGCAACCGGCACTTGACGTTATTGGCCCGCCCCACCCCTTTTGTTGTTGTTGTTGTTTCATGCTGTTTCAGTTCCCATTGTTACATGCTTCGCGGCTTTGCCCAAAATGGAACAAATACATTGAATAGACAATTGCCTGCACCATGCTCAGTAAACCTACAATATCATCCCTCTATACCCCTATTTCAATTCATTCTGTTAAGACCGTTAAGACCCCTGTTTTATGATCTATATACTGTGTATATCCCTACATCGCATGATTGAGACACATCAATCTTTGGTTGGTAGTTTCAAACATGTCTTACTCTTGGTTTGATTCGTATATTATTTGAGAGGGTTCTCCTTAATGACATATTGAAACACGCATATTACATATCCCAATAATATCGCATATTATATACTATATACCCGTTGAAATTTTTGTTACTAAATCTGAGGCCTCAGGGCCGTTACAGAATGGTTTTTGGCTACCATTTTGTGCAAAATTTTGACCCTGGGTTCTGCCATCTTGTAAGTGGACCCCCTGGTACCGGAATTTTGCATTGGAAGTGCGAGTTTGTTACCCTCCAGTCCCGACCATTCTGTCGGAGTCTGGAGGGCTAATCAATAACCACTACAAATTGGATGGATTCAAAGCGTAAATGGATAATACTCAACTATAGCCCCTACAAACTGGATGGAATCAAAAAATCACAGAATAATTTTCATAGCCTAGGAGATCTCAAATAAGAGTGTATATTGAATGCATCAAGTTCCAATGCAGTCTGATAAGTGCACTTTATTGATGCCAACGTGAACAAATTTAACATCAGTCGCGACTCGGGTTGGCCGGGCTGTTCCAGGTTACTTCCCAGGGATCCTAGGATAGTGCGAGTATAGCCACCCCCAGTCCCCACCATTCTGTAAAGGGCAAATCGAGCCAACGGATGCGAGCGGATGCGAGTCGAGCAAAATCGGTGACTCATTTTGAAACTAGGGGTCAGATAATATATATATATATATCGATATTTATATTTTTTGATTATGACATCCAACGTTGTATTTAATGTTTAGCTTGGCCACTCAGACAGCGTCACGCCAAAACAGACGGATGAACGCAAAAGAACGGAAAAAATGAACCGCGACTCGGGTTGGCCGGGCTGTTGCAGGTTACTTCCCAGGGATCCTAGGATAGTGCGAGTATAGCCACCCCCAGTCCCCACCATTCTGTAAAGGGCAAATCGAGCCAACGGATGCGAGCGGATGCGAGTCGAGCAAAATCGGTGACTCATTTTGTAACTAGGGGTCAGCTTGGACTGCCATTTTGTAACAAAAACCTTCCTCGGTGAACGTTGGGTTCTGCCAACTTGTAAGAAGGGCACCTTGGGGACGCCGTTCTGTAGCTACAAAATGGGGCTCCCAACCCCTCGGGCCCAATCTGAACGGGGATTATACTATATATACACGCATATATATATATATATATCCCTGTGGATCCAATGTTGGGTCTATTTGCTGACATTTGCGGTAAACCTTGTTTTTTGACGTCCGTAGGCATTATTTGACATCCGTAGCCAAAATTTGGCAACATTTGCGGTAACCATAATTTTACCGTAAAATGCTGTGAGCACAAGCGAAAAGTGGCAGCTACCCTTAGAAGATGAGCGGTCAATCCTGAACAGATCACGGTTTATCACGTTTTGTCACGGTGTTTCCGACAAATGTCATAATTTTAAGTAGCAAAAAAGATCATTCATCACGATTTGTCACGATTTTGAACTGCATATGACCATGATCAACTCGCATGCGCATCTTACAAATAGAGGATGCCCGCGGTTTTTCTCGATTTCCGACAAAATCCGATGGATTTCCGACAGGTTCCGGCAAATGTAACCAAAATCAAGTGTTAACGGAGACGTAGCTGTATTTTGACTACATTTCTATTTTTGGTGTATTTAACGACATGGATCCTCAGGGTATATATATACACTAATATATTGTATATAATTATATATATATATCATAGACATAGATTTGTTGAACCCACCAATCAGATCGAAATTCCTCGTAATCCCCGTGGATCAACGGCTGCTAGGTGATGCTGTGGCCTTCCGCCCCAGGGTCGCTGAGACGACATCGAAGCCATGGATCTTTGTCTCTGGGGACAACTCCAACAGCGAGCTGGCGGAAATGATGGGAACATGTTGATTTAACGTTTTTTTTAAACCATGGTTTAATATGGTTCAATCATGAAGAATGGTGATTGAATGGATTTTGATGGGACATAATTTGCTATATATATATAGTGGAAATATCATCTGGCTATTCAAGATAGCCATGGAAAATGGATGAACATGGCCCATTTATAGATGATCTAGTACCTATTAACATTAATGGTGATTGTTCAATAGCTATGTTATGCTATGTTAAATTACCAGAGGGTATGACTTTCCATGGAATTATTGTGGGGATATCTCATGGAAATAGTCACATGTTTCTCTTGACGCACATATAAAATGGGATGTGTTCCCAGGACTGTTGACATGGGATATAGATATAACCAACACATACCAACACTATAATTTACGAGTCACAAAATGACTGCATGAAACCAGCTACACTATGAGTCGTTTTTCACCCTGTTTGCATGTCATATCCTGCCATATCCCACATGCCAGGCATCTTCCTCTTGCAGCCCAGCTCGGAATCTGCGGATGACTGGCACTATGTGACTTCCAAAGTGGCGGATCTTGGGGGGGACGTGGGGCGGCCCTCCATCGCTGACGTGGACGCAGACGGTTTGGCCGATATCTTCGTGCCCTTGTACGATGCTAGAAAGGTGGCACACTACCACTTCACAGAAGTTGAGGATTCGGAATCTTTGGAGATTCAAGTTTGAAGTCTCACTTTGGCACAGAGAAGCACAGGAGTTGCTAGGACACTGTGTGACATGTGGATGTAATGAATGTAATGTGAGAGTTGGATTTAGAGAATCATCGAACTGATGATGGTTAACTTGATCATCGGCTATATCGTATGCCCGAAATGGATGTGTTTTTTTTTCGAATTGTCCAACTCTACACTCAGAACCAAAAAACACGTTCGCCGCAGCGGGTCTCAGCTTTTTCCACGGCGAGATCGAATCGACTCGCCGCTCTGTGGGAGCTCTGTGGGGAGACGCGTTTCACCTGGGTGGTTTGCTTGGACTCCGTGGGTGTGGGTCAAAAGTTCGAGCCGACAAAAATTGGATCAATTTATCAATAAGCCAAAACGCTTGGACGGTTCAATCTGATGCTTCAACTTTAATGGCAATGATTATATATTAGGCTTTGGATTTTGACCAAAATGGATTTCAATTGATGATGATATACAAATGGAGCCAGGACCAGGGTGTTTTATTTTACTTTTTAGGTGCTACATTAATGCAGCTGATTCTACTTACCCGTTGACTAGTCAATGAAAGGGGTGATATTAGCCGATTGGGGACTAGTACTATGACCTACACAAGGAATATATATAATATATATATATATATATATGTACTTATTTATCAGCCAGTAAAATGGTACAATGTGGTGCCGACTGGTTATGATTTGGTTGGTTTTCACCCCATTTATGTCTACATATTATATATATAGTATATAGATACACACCATCAACCCTATAGTTTTGTATAGTTTTAGCATGTTTTAGCTATAACCCAACTTAACCAATGCTGTTTTTCACGGCACCAGCGTGGCGTTCTCCCGAGGTGTGGCCACTTGGGCCCTTCTGCGGCGTTTTCGGAAGCGGTCGGTTCCAGGGTCCCGGAAGGTGCTGTTGAGTTTGATGGGTTTCTGTGTGGCTTTTGGATGCTTACCCTCTGGTAATTTGTTACATAGCTATGGGAAATTCCACTATTTCTATGGTGATTTTCCATAGTTATGTTACAAATTACCAGAGGGCTACTCCGGTTTTCAGCACCCCAGTGAAATGTGAACACATTTGATACACATTTGGGTATGGGTCAATACCTATAGACCTATAGATACCATTTTTAGTGGCATGAACATCCATTTACCAGCTATTTTGGGGTTCACTAGGTGCCAGGGTTTTGACCCATCCCCACATGAAGATCCGTCAGAAGCACAACAAAGCACTTCATCAATGTAGTGGTCAGGGATCCCAGATGCCAGTTGCCCCTGTGAAATCATTATAAGAAACCAGGTAGGGTGTAATCTTTGAAACATGGTTTATAAACCCGGGTGAATACTACAGCTATCTATAGTTGTATCATGTTGTATCCCCCTATCAACCCTCGTTAAGCCCCGGTTAACCAAGGGTGAACTAAGTCAACTTGGCCAACTTGGCGTTAGGGGCTTCACCCATCTTCACCTTGTAGGGATTTCACATGATTTTTTTGTCTGAACAGCGAGGATAGCTTTGGATGACCGACCTACAAATATCACTAGACATGATGGTTAGAACGGGTGACTATTGCAAGATTGTGATATATTTCAGGATGGTTGATTCTTCTGTTTGTTGTTGCATATTACATGTTATTCAGGCAGAAATTTAGTTTAGGTTTAACTATATTTAAGATGACAATACAACAATTTTTGGGATGAGTTAAAACCAGGAATCAGCAAAAACATTGAGGATTTGATGGGGCGCGGAGAGGTTAAAATACCAACAAGTTGGGGATATCAATGGTTCAATCTCACCATGATAGATTCAAAGCCGTGACAAAAGATAGGTCATCCAGCCTACCAGTACGTGAAATTTAAATTTAATCCAACAATTCTGAATACTGATGATGAAATGTTAGACTCCCCACATTTTTTTTACCAGAAATGGTTGGTAAACGGTTAAAAAAAACGTCCAAACCATTCCCAATTGGAGATTTATGTCATTGGTTTTACCACATGACTTTGTGCTGCCAATCGCAGGTGCGCTTGAGATTATTGCTGCTCGCCCTTATATAGCGATTGGGTTCAAGATCAAGGACGAGCAGCTATCAACTGGTTGGTTATGAAATGTGGGTTGAATCCCACCTGGCTCCGGGATTGTGAATAAAACCATCTTTTCAGGAAGACCTATAGTAACGAAGCAGTATTTTGATGGGACTGGTGCATGGAACTGGACATCCACAGCCAGTGAAGTTCAGAGATTTGGTGTTGAAACGTATGATCCAATTGGTTTGGTTCCAGATGATTTTGGATGTTTCACATGTATCACCAATTGCTTCATTCAAATGAATACATGATAATTTATATGATCTGCCGGTCTTGTCTTTGTTGCCAACCAACCACAGACCGAAGACCGAAGACTTTGACAGTGTCACTTATCTCCACGACGCAATTTGTCAACATTTGGATACCCATGGACCAACCATATGAATTGTTTGGTTTATTTTCAGCACACAAACCTGCCATATAATCAATATATATATAATCCATAGAAATCACATATACACCTATACCGTGACGAAATCACTTGGCATGTACGGCATGTACCATTGAAATCACCTATTAAGAGCATAAACCATCATAAACCGTAGAAATCACCTAGTGATAGTGCTTTCAGGTAACCGAACGCGTTCTTGTTCCATCTATCCCGCGTGGTCACCCAGGTATGCCTCCATGACAGGAACATCTCAGAGATCTGTAGGAGACTTAGCACAGGGACCTCCAAAAAATCCTGGTTACGAAATGGGAAGATCCCCAACACAAAATGGAGGGTTTAATGGGAGAAGACATGGGAACATCATGGGAAAATCACCTATGGATGGCAATTTCATTGGATCATCAAACTTCAATGGGGACATTTTCCAGCAAGCCATGGAATTGATTAGCGGAGGATATTCCAGCGCCGTGTTTGGCTGTTCAAATCGCCTGGCGTCAGGTGCAACTTGTGCAACTGCAATCCCCATTTCTTGTTCGTTAAAAGTGGTAAAACCTTGGTTGAAACAAACATCATCTACCCTTTGGTAATTTAACATAGTTATGGAAAATCATCATTTTAGTGAGAAAACTCACTATATATATATTTATATATATATATGGTCATTTTCAATAGCTACGTTAAATTAGCAGAGGGCAACTTGTGGTTTCAATATGTTTCACCCTGTTTCGTGGGCTGATGATCCCCAATGACCACCGCACATTCAGGGGCGGAACCACCAACCAATCATGAAGAGGAACATCACTCATAATTACCCATGATTACCCATATGAACAATGATTAACCATGAAGAGTTGCCAAACATCACATTCTGCTTAAAAAAGTTTAACCTGGTTAAACCTATAGGTAAACGTTATTTAAACAGTTGCCAACACCATCCGATTTTGGCACCTTATTTTCCCATGGTTCCTGGTTCGGGATTTCAGGCTGAAGCCCTGGCTGCGGAGCTGCAGAGCAGTGCCGGTCGGGCGTGGAGCCGCGGCGGGTCCGGGGAAGGCTGGAAAGATCTGGAAAACGTTGTGGTTTGTTTTAACTGTAGCAAAACAGAATTTAGTAGAATTATTGATGTATATATATATATTATTATATACATATGCTTGGGAATACTTGGGATGTAGTTAGATGATAGGGTTGGTTATAATCACAAAGAAGTGCCCCCAAAATGTGACTTAGTTTGGTTCACTTTCACCCAATGAACTGCTTCGATATGTCTACCATAGTCTCTCTAATAGGTAATCTAATTTTACAAGACAAAGCCAACTATGGGGCACTACCTTCTAGAGTTTGTACAAACACTAGCAGTTGTTGTCTACCTTTTTCCCCTGAGCATCCCTGAACATAAACATATATATATATATGTACACACACGCATGTAAGTGTCGCCAAATGCAATAAGTGATTTTTAATTCACGCACAATGATGGTTTCGCCCACCAAAATGGCGCAAGAATGGAAAACTCAAACTGATGGATTCTACTTTTATTATTGGGTAATTGTGCAGGAATGATACACCCAGCAAAGAATCGGAATAGAACTCACATTTAATACATGTTTTTTTGTTGTGTTTTTTATGTTGTACTGGGGATGACGATCCCGAGCCTACCCACCAAACAGAC
>CAMXCT020000157.1:0-137500 GCA_947184155.2 Cladocopium goreaui | reverse complement strand
AGTTACGACGGGTCTGAAGCTTTATCGATCCGTTGTGTATCATGCTCATCATGCTCTGCACGGAGGCTTCAGCAGGGCACTACTGCACCGCGGCCGTCTGGAAGCGCAGGGTCTAGAACGAACTGACGGGCTGATCAGATAAGTTGATTTAATGGTTGATGTGAGTTCCAAAAATATCCACATTATTGCATGAGCTGAGCTTAACACCACACCGCACGTACCTTTCTTTTTCCGGGGGTATTAATAGGAATATCGGAATATCCAACCAAAAATGTGTCATTGTCGGTTCCAGCGGCTCAACGTACTCGGCAAAATCTATGGACCGAGCTCCGCAACCTCTTGACGAGCTCCGCTGGTATATCTGCTGGTGAACTTCCCTGCCACTGGTTGTTCTTTGCTACCCTCTGGTAAACTAACATAGCAATTGAAAATGGCCATTTATAGTAAATTTACCCATTAAAAATGGTGATTTTCCATAGCTATGTTAGTTTACCAGAGGGTAACAAATACAAGGTGGTGCCCCAGTTCGGAATCGCTAAGTTGGTGCCGGTAAATCCAACTATGGTAACCATGGTAGATATATTTATACTTACTATGGGGGCACCACGTTGTACCCAGTTTGATGTTGTTCAGAACACAATTCTTGATTACAAACATCTTAAATGCCATTTACCATAATATGACTCTTCACACCATTTGATTAATCCATCATGTGAAAATTGCCTGTAAGAATGGTTATGATAATCTGCTTTAAAGAACACATTGAATTTACATAAAATACTCTCACACAAATAATTTCACCGCTCATGTTACTCGTAGTTTAGCAATACTATATGATAATGTGTTCAAACATATATTAAATGTACTACTATCTATTCAGATTTAATCATATTACTATTTACTCATGTTACTCATATATTATATGATAATCGTTTTTTTCTAATGTTACGGCCCTATTCCATGACACGCTCGATGGGATGGGCGTCAGGTCCGAGCTGATGCCGCCTTGGCTTCCATGGGCGCCCGACGTGTGGCGCGCTTGGTGCGTGTCCCTTGGCGCGGAAAAAAGGGCGCAAGGTGGTGTCTCCATGGCCGTCGTGGGAGAGATGGTCGGATCTGCCCCGAGGTGACTGACACCCGAGAGCAAGCGGATCAGGCCGATTGTGGAAAGCTCCAAATGGCAGTCCAAATGGTGTACTCATCAAGTACCACTGTACCACTTAAAGTTTTCGCCATTTTTGTGATGAGAATTGATGATATATATATTTATATATGATCATCCAGTGGACTTAGGTAGCACAAAACCAAATGAGGGGTTGGATGCATTTGGCTGGCTTCAAATCTACTCAGGATGATGTGTCGCAGGGGCCAACGATTCGAGTTATGATGGATCGGATAGAACTGTATGGGCTTGCAGACCAATTTGTGGCAGTCGTCAAGTAAAATGGCAGAGTCATGACTGTTATTATTATTGTAGTTTTTACATGTTTTTCACATGTTTTCACAGAAGCAATTTGTGGCAATGTTCATGGAAAAAAGGGGACAATTGGTACGAGATTAGGCCCTCAATGGACCAAAGAAGATTGGTCATGTCCTTGCCGATTGAGAAGGGCCTCTCATTGGGGAAGTGATTTTCTCTGATTTTCCACTAGAAAACGTCAAAACATTCTAAAGAGATGGGGCTTGGTATTTGCAAACCATCTTTAACCAGGCTTCGGCTGTCATCAGGTAGTTGCCTGGAAGCAGGAGTTGCATGCAGCTCTGAAGGTGTCCATTGGGCGGGGAACTGCTGTGACGCTTCATCTGGGCTGGGAGAGGTTTGGTAAATGATTTGTGAACTTACCTGTAACATGTTGTAAATATGTGGCTTACATACGTAGCCATATATATATATATATATATATATTATATTATATATTATATTTAATAAATATACACGCATCTATATAGTGTACTGTAATGTACTGTATACAGATACGTATAAAGTAGTGAAAAGAAAGTCTACCTAATCCGGTTTCCAAAAAGTGCGACTGGGGGTCGAGATATCTTCACCTGGCATGATCCGAAGTCTGGTGATTTCCCGAATCAGAATCACACGTGGCTGGGAAATCTCCATGGCCTAGCCATGGAGGACCTGGCCAAAATTTCATGGCTGCGTAACACACCTGTCCAGGTAACTAGGTATATATGTTCGTTTTTACCTATGACATTTGTGCGTGTGTAATACATACCCTGCTGCAACCTAACATAGATGTGGTGTTTACCCACTCACCATGAATCTAGATTATTGTCCAAACAGGTGGCACCATGGGTTTTCAACATCTTTCTGTATGTGTACCCATTAAATCCCATTAAACCACCATAAAATCCCATGAAATCACGGTAACATCCCATAAACTTAACATTTTTGTTGGCTACATTTGCACATGAAAACCGTTCTGCTGTCAGCCGATGCGGTGCGCACCAGGCTGCACTCTCTGGCTCTGAGCCAACTCAGGCTGAGGGGGGTTTGAACTTTTGACCCTTTTGACACAACTTGGCAACATCAGCTGAATGGAGATGTTGTCATCCATGTTCCAGGCTTTTTTCGCCGGATCCCGTGAACTATAGCCCGTTACGGCCGAATTCCAAATCCTGGTTGGTTCAGTCCCCTTTGCGTGTCATGTTAGATGGTGTTCAATCCCAATGTTTTCGTATGTTCCATGGCCAAGTCAGACGGATATATCGTTGGTGGATGGCCATCATATCACTTCACTCTTGTTTTTTTGGGAATATAACTTATATGAGTTTGTCTAAAAATATTGTAGCCCAAAAATCCTATGGTTTATCATGTGTTCTCAGTAACATGGTTATTTGGGGTATACCTGTATACCATGGTATATGGGTCTGTTTGAAAATGGTGTATACCACCAGTCATGGTACTTTGAATACAGTACATGATTCACCGATGCATTCGGAGGTGGCATATTTTATCCCATAAAACTATATTATGAGTATAGTCTATGATTTTTAACATACAATATTTATATAGTTGGATAATCATCCGATTATATCCGATTGATAATGGATATATCATGATATATCATATCTAACTATATAGTTATATCGAATCAAACCTCCCAAAGTTGCACAAATCAGAAAAATACACGGCCGTTTGTGGGACGGGTGCCAACTATACAGATGTATCATGATGTATCATTGATATATTTAACCAGTATGTCTACATATATATATATATATACGACCATTGAAATGAACTATAGATATCATCCATGCGATATCAATTATAGCATCTCTATAGTTATATAGTTGGAAAATCATCCCCATAAACAATAGATATAACTACTATATAACTATAGATATATCTACAATCCCCAGCTATACACTTCGCCAAACATCGGGCTGTCTCGCCTCGTTCACCCCGTTAGGCGGTCGGCGTGGAAGGCCGCTCCGCGGCTGAGGCTCTGCTCGGTAATGGTGGAAAAATGGGGAAACAATTGGGAAATAGTTGTGATTTAATGGTGATTTCATGGGATTTACTGGTGATTTCATGGGATTTAATGGTGATTTCATGGGATTTATATAATGATGATTTCATGTGATTTAATGGTGATTTCATGGGATTTAATGGTGATTTCATGGGATTTAATGGTGATTTCATGGGATTAAACCCAATTCTATCATTGTACGTTTTGTTCAATCATTGAAATTGTTTGCTTTAGTTGGAACACCTGGAACAACAAAAACAACACAAATAAAAAACGAATGTCGATGGTTGTTTGTGCGCAAAGATTGTTTCTTATATATGTTTGTTGATGCAATGGTGTTATGTTTGTTCTCACCTTTGCCACCCTTTGGCCAGGTCGCCGTTGCAGACACCGCCGACATTGAAGGTCATTCACTATGTGCACACATGCGTGCACGGCATCCGCGTGATAGCATTGTTTTGTGTGGTGGTATGGTTGGTGCAAGTTCTCAAACGCCTTTGGTTTGATGCTGTGTGCGTATTTGGGGCTCTTCATTTTGAAACTGGTTCGGGGGTCGGACCAACATGTTGGATTTCAACGTGCAAACACATGTTGCATTTGTTTCCCGAGGCGATAAGGACTAAAATTTGCTTTTTGCTTTCATAAACATCTCATTGCCGTTCTTGTTTGTCAACACGTTTCTGCAAAAAAAATGCAACATGTGAATTGAACGATTGCCAAACCCCTGGCCAGAAACATGTGACCATGGTTGTTGTTTCCACATATTGCCAGCCTCTGTTCCACTGCATCATGAAGGTGATTCTGGTGATGATGGTGATGTTGATGATGATTATGATGATGATGATGTTGATGATGATGACGATGACGATGCTGGTTCCGAACATGTTTTTGGGTTCGTCGAAACCGTTGAAACTTCCCCACAGCAGGCGATGACGATGAATCGGAGTCCGACGAGAGCACCGCTGTCAGTTCAGGCAAACTTTGCGCACCTCATGTGGGCATGCTGGGTTCCAACATCTACCACTCAGGGATGTATCGCAGGTGTTTGATAATTTGCAGGTACATGTATATATTGTATACCCTAATCACGCTCAACTGGGGATCCCTTTAAGCAAATGGGTTATTAATTTGTTTTGCGCGTTTGCGGTTCCTACGATGCATACCCAATTTGCATGATTTCCTGGGGAACAAAATCCACGTGAGACCGTGCCATAGGTTCATGTTAGGAGACCTCAGGAATAGCATGCAGTTCCATGTTGGATTTCGGGGGTGTATATCTTTATATATAGTTTAACTGGGGAAATGTTTGGGGTTCGTGTAAGTGTACTTTGACGTGCAACGGGGTATTCTTGCATTCCGCATCAACTGCTTTTGACCTTAAACTATTACTTTATTTATTCGTTATTTTACTTTACTTTATCTTTGGTTCTGGTTTTTCTCGAGCATACACACACACACACACCATTTTTCTCTTCTCGCGCTACAAATTCTACAAACAAAAATGGAAGTGTAAAACATATTTCTTGGGCCCTGCCTCCCCCACCAACAGTTCAAAACTGCCCCCCCTTCATAAATCACATACCAGAAAAGCACAACCATATTGGTGGTAACTTAGGCCATTTTATATAAGTTTAGGGGATCCTTAGGGTCTGCTTAGGAGAAAATGTGATCTAGGTGGGCCGTACAAGTAACAAAAAGTGGAGTAGTGAATGCAACAACATCACTACCTTTGAGGTGGCATAGTTTATGGTTAAATCATTTAAATCATTTTAACGAACATCCGTTTGTATTGCGCCATAGTGTTGGAGCCATCAGGACATGTTTGCTGAACTTGTCATCAGCTAGCCAAAATCAAAGTATCGATGTTGGTGTTGATCTCCTTTGATGGTTGGAAAGTTGGACTGGTTCTGAAAAGTATGACAGCTGACATGACTATGTCTATCTTAATATTTGTATGTCAAGTAGCAATGGCAATGATATGGTATGATGATGCAAGGTGTTGTATCGAGATAATGATTTGATATAATGACAACCTTTACAGTATTGATCGCAGCATACCTGAGATACCGAGATACCGCAATCAAACGATCCAACCATTGTAAGTTATAAGTTATAAGCGTTACAAAGGCGTGCCTTCAACAATAGTTGTTGAGGTTCTCAATACACATCATATGATAATTACATGTTTTCACATTCCCGCTCCTGGCATGGGCTCACTCCTGAGCGATTCTTTTGAAAAGGAGGTTGGAAAAAGGAAATGGTGTGAGACATTTGCTGGGCCGCTGGCCCGAAGGCTGTCGAGGTCAGGCGGCCTGAGTTTCATTTTTTCCAAAGAAATGCTGATTTTCTTGTGCACAAAAGAAAACACAATTCATACCAGAAAGAAAAGCACAAAAAAAAACACAATTCATACCACAAAAAAAAGCAAAAAAACACAAGTCATACCACAAAAAAAAACACAAACAAAACACAAATCATGCGCGTTTTCAGCCCGTTCGGTCTTGAAATTGTGCGGGGAAAATATTGTCTAATTTGTGTTCTATTTCCAGCAATCACAAATCATACCACAAAAAAACGCATAAGAAAAAACACAATTCATACCAGAAAAAAAACACAAAAAAAAACAGAATTCATACCACAAAAAAAGAACAAAAGAAAACACAATTCATACCAGAAAGAAAAGCACAAAAAAAAAACACCAATTCATACCACAAAAAGCACCAAAAAACACAATTCATACCACAAAATAAAGCAAAAAAAAACATACCACAAAAAAAACACAAAAAGAAAACACAATTCATACCAGAAAGAAAAAACACAAACAAAACCACAATTCATACCACACAACAAGCACAAACAAAAACACAATTCATACCACAAAAAAGCACAAAAAAACAATTCATACCACAAAAAAAACACCAAACAAAACACAATTCATACCACAAAAAAAAACACAAAAGAAAACACAATTCATACCACAAAAAAACACAATTCATACCACAAAATAAAGCACAAAAAGCAACACAGTTCATACAACAAAAAAACACAAAAAAACACAAGTCATACCAAAAAAAACACAAAAGAAAACACAATTCATACCACAAAAGCACCAAAAAAAACACAATTCATACCACCAAAAAAACACTAAAAAACCCACAATTCATACCACAAAAAAAAACACAAAAGAAACAAAGTCATTTTCCTGTTTGTTTCTGCTTCAGTTCCTGTTTTTTTTCTGTTTTTTTTCTGCTTTTGGAAAGTTGCTGCTTTGAAAACATTTTCAATTAGCCAGCTCGGCCCAGCCCCAGCCCCTCTAGTCCCCCAGCCCCCCACCCCCAGCCCCCCAAAACCCCCCAGCCCCCAGGCTCAGCCCCCAGGCCTTTCCCAGGGCCAGCCCAGCAGCCCCGGCCTTTTATATGTATTGTACACACACATTCTATTGTTTTGCTATCGGCGCTGCGATGGGCAACATCCTAAACCCTAAACAGCATTGCTTTGCCATTGGCACTGTGGTGGGCAGCATCTTAAACCCTAAACAAGATTGCTTTGCCATCAGCGCTGCAATGGGCAGCATCCTAAACCCTAAACAATATTGCTTGGCCATCAGCGCTGCAATGGGCAGCATCTTAAACCCTAAACAGTATTGCTTTCCATCAGCAACATCACTACCCACAAGGTGCTGACAAGCTGGATGCACGAGGCACCCCATTGGAAATGCCAATGTCGAATTTTGACAGCAAGGACTTCTGGACATGGCAAGAAAATGTGCTGACCGTGGAGCCAACTTGCAGGGAATATGACTGGTCATCTAGCCTTAAAAAGGGAAAATGAACATCATATTGGGGGCTACAACTTGATTTTTGTTCGTAATTGTGGTCACTGTTGGTGTCACGAGGCAGGGCCCAACATATTTCCGCATTGTTGATTGCCTTACGCTTGACGAGTTGAGTTGGGAAGTTTGGGAAGAGAGAGAAAAAGAGAGAGAGAGAGGTAGAGGTAGAGAGAGGGAAACAAGATTTCATACAGCTACACTAGGGAGACAGCGAGGCGGAAGTAGGGAATAGATCAGTATAAAATGGAACATGATGGAACAACAAACTTACAGATTTCATCAAGTTGGGTGTGGGTACGTCCATGTTTCCCTGTTTTCTTGACGGTTGATGCTATATTTCTCTACATATTCCCATTTTCCAGTTCCGGAATTTGTGGTGACACGTTGTAGAAAAGAGTGTTCGCCGTTCAAGGATCAAAATTGCATCGCCGCAGGTACAAACGTAAAAAACTTGTTTATTAGACTTTCAAATTTGCAACATACATGGTTTGGAAGCGCTGCGAATTCAGAACCGCCATCCACAGTAAATCCTACATATCTTTCCGGACAAACGTTTTGGGATTCCATGATTTGATGGTGCCGGGGCTGAAGGATTCGGTATCGTATATCTCACCAAATCGATTTATTGAAACTGGATCCAAAGAGGTCCAAAGTGGGGAGACATGGAGCAATAGTTAAGTTGGTTTCCGCTCAAATATGTTGATGAGGTTTATAGATGTATCGAACATGTGGTTTATAAATTAATGTTATTTTACCTATCATCAACCACTATCAACTCTCATTTTGGTCGCTTAAAATTTGGTTTTGGTTGGTTCAATTCCTTGCTTGTTGGTTCTTGGACACCAACAAATTATATATGTAATATTATGTAATTACATAATTATACGTAATTATATATATATATTGAAGGGTCATCACCTTGTACATCCTGAAGACCACATTTCACTCCAGCGCTGACTTTTCCTGTGACCACCGACCGCTAAGCGCGCCATGATTCGCAAAGCGCCGCTTCGGCGCCGCAAAGTTCTGCGGCCGAGAGGCGCCACGACTTTTTGCGAAGCGACCGAAACATGGCGGGAATTGAGAAGACTCTCCGGTAATTTAATAGTTTGCTATTGAAAATGGCCCATTTATACTGGATTTACCAATTAAAAATGGTGATTTTCCATAGTTATGTTAGTTTACCAGAGGGTAATTACACAATGGTGGTCCCCCCGGCAGTTATAAGTCGGTTTATAAACATAGTAAGTACAGATATATCTACCATAAACCATAATTATTGGAGATATAAACCAACTTAGCTAACTATGGTGCACCACGTTGCAGCAATTGTTTGCAGCAATTTTGTCCGAGGTTTTGCCAAGACCAACAACAAAAATAGGCATGCAACGTAAGATTACCAAAATTAACTGGTTAACTTGGGTGAGAACTTGGGCAGCGATGGACGAAAAAAAAGAAAACATGACAATCTAGTATTTAATTTTAGACCATTGATTGTTTGCGGAGAATCACTGTCAACCAAACTTGGACTGACTGAGTTCAATGACGAACTACATCAAAGGAATTTGGATCCTACCGGCAAGAGATTGGAATATCATCGCAAAAAATGGTAATTTTCCAGGAGTCGATTCATTTTAATGGGGAAATGATGTTCAACCACTGCATCTTGGAGGACCATTTTGTGAGATATACTCAAATAGACATGGGTCAAAACCTTTTGAGACTCTTTTGTCATTCATCATTGGGCCAAAACCATGGGATTTTGCGAATGCTCAAGATGGGTTTCTCTGAGAGCAAGGTAGTTCCGATCTTGAAGGATTAGCATCATTTTGCGCATTGAAATAAGGTATGCCTCATGTTTGGACAATTCCGTATCTTTCCGCAACGGGGAATTCTCAAAAGTTGTCCATGTTTGTTACATGGTAGTGCTGGATGTTTGACATCCCAAGCAAATTTCCAATAGAATTGTATAGATTGCCAGGAGTTCCTTTAATGCGTATGGCAGTGTGGGTTTTGCTTCTGGGAATGTGACTGAGGAAGCAACTGATGCGCCAGCCTCGAATCAGAGACAAGATGAACTGGAACCGCTGTCACACGAGGTGGGGCATGGTCAGAGTTTGTCCCAAAAAGATGGAGATGATGAAGCGAGGTTTGGAGCCACAAATCATGTCATATTTGCATATATTTGCATAGCCGCATAGCCGGTTCTTGGAAATCATTGACATGTCGGTAGGGAAATATGCGTACATGTGAAGGGATGGTGTAAGAATGAACACCAAATGGTGCGTGATAAATGGAATTGGAGTATTTTTTCCACGAAGGTAAGTATTCAGGCGGATTTTTTGGATACACTGAGTGAATATCAGAGAACATAGGCAGGAAGTAAAGACTTATTAGATGAAGCTAGCCAACATCACCGCACCGCCGACTTTGTAAAGGGCCAGATCTCGTGGAGCTCACAGCTAGCCCTGGGGGCTTGGAAGAACAGACCGCTCATTTCAGAATCTATGGTCATGTTTCTCAAGATAGAGTAGGCATCTTGGAGTCTTTGATCTTAATTAATACTATTGACAGAAAATTGCATCTATATCATCGTACTCAAACAACCAAGAATCCAAAAACACATAAATCAACATAGCTATGTACTATCTACAATTAGGCTGTTTATATTTTTACGCAGGGCTTGAATGCATATGTCTGTGCGTGAGAGACACCTCCCAGAATATCAGATACAAAGTTGCCATTTAGACAGAGCGGCATATGCATATCCAGTGATCAGTGCATCAAGTAGTAGATTGGGGAGCCTCACCAAACTAAGTGGTCAGTAACTTCTTTTCAAATACCACTGTCTCCCAATGTTAAATCCATTTACTAGCATGGCACACCTACAATGTGGCACCCCTTAGATAGTTAATTTATGTTAACTTCGTTTGCAACTCCAAGAAGTATAATTTATGGTACTAACAAAACTATAGCATAGTTGCTATACATAGTAATTTTTGGGACGCTGATATGGTATCCCCATTGTAATAATTTATGGTACTAACATAACTGGGGCCCCACATTGTATCCCCATCCCCAGATACCCAAGGAGCTCTCGCGGACCTACGGCCTGGGCTTCACCCTGCTGCAGCGCATGGGCTACGCCCATGGTGCGCTGAAGCCGGGCGCGTTGCAAGCGCCGCTCATGGCGCGCGCCAACCGCGGGCGCCAGGGGTTGACGCAGGAGCGGCCTAGAGTGTTTGATGGTTTCGGCTATTAATATGTATGTATATGTACATGTGTATGATTATGTATAATTCAGGGTTGGTATGTGTTTTTTTCCCAACGCATATGCAGAGAAAATGAAGTAAGGTGTTTTGGGGTTGGGGATTAATTATGTTTTTCAGAAATGAATTCAAGTCCTGGAGGTCCAGCAAGAATACGGGAACACTTTTAATACAAAATGACGGTAGATCATTGTGGATGGATGATATAGTTAAAACATATTGAATCAATATACAGTACTCAGCAATGTAGTTTTGGTGCAAATAATATATTATCATCATTTATACCGCTATATTTATATAATTATACATATAATGAATCCGGATGTCATAAACATGACCATGTATGATTTTATATATATATATAAATAAATACATACATAGACACTGTACACATGTGTATGGAGGTTTCCTAAAACAGGGCTACTCCCAGTTCTCATCCAGCTATGTCCAGTCGCCTCGCGGGTCTTTCCTGTGCTGCAGGAAGCGGAGCCAGAAGCGCCGGAGCCAGAAGCGGTTGTGAAAGCAGAACCAGAGGATGCTCAGCGCAAGGTGATCCATTCGGTATACCTCTTCAGGATTTAATCATCCATTGTAGCTTTCACAGATATGGAATATATATGGAATATAACTAGATGAATGAGGTTTGATGTGATTTGGTAGAAGGGATTTGGAATCTAGGTGCTTTTGGGGAATTGTAGAACCCACCAAAGGACTATTTTCTAACCAACTAGTATTTTACTATGTATAAAATAACTATGTTAATATTACTTAGGATAATTTCCCACTTTTACTAAGTTACTAAAAGAGGGTAGATCCAAGGACTTGACGGCATTGCTGGCGAAGGCTTTGCAGAGCATGCGCGAGGCTGGCGATGTGGAAGAAGCCGAGGACGAAGATTCGGAGAAAATCACGGATCCTGAATATTCAGTGGAATATCAGGTGGATAATAAATATATATATATATATATTATATATATATTATACATAGATTTTAATATAATTATCATATATATATATTATATCATTGGATGATCTAACTTTACTACTAAAATCTATCCAATGGTGAATGGAGGGAAGAGTTTGGAGCTATGGGTACTCATATTTCCTATTGAATGGGGAGCAAAGGAGCTAGCTACTTTGGGTTTCCCAACCACATGATAGCTGAGACTTGGGGTTGATCACCTTTTAAGAGCACCTGGCTGAGATATCATTACGTGTAGTGCTTAATTATGTGTTAAATAATCCGATATATTTATATGTGTAATATGATGGATATGATTCACATATCGTATATAGATACATCTATGTACATCACCCCCTGGCTGAAATGATGATATCAGATTAATACCTTGCTGCATTATGACGACGTCACTAGTCGACCTCACTATAGATGACGTTGTGTACGGCTTTCCAGGGAAGATTTGCGGGTTATTTTTTGTCATGACAGCTTGGATATAAACAAGGTCATGCAATGTCATGTGTCATTTACAGATGATTGTCCCATTTACAGAGGATTTTCAAGCTAGCCATGTTCAATTCTGTGAATGAAGTCAGGGGCTCAGCTCAGCAGCTCACCACCGACAAAGCTACACTACAAGTGGAGGGGCGCTGGAGGGCTACCATTTCCCTGTAGCCTCACAAGGCCCAATAAGTGACTTTCAGAAACGTCTCTAAGGAAGATAGGAAGGCAAGATCCCTCTAGGATGTTTGGAAACTGATTTTTTTTGTTGGGCGATGTTGCATGATATAATAGTGCCCTTGTTTCCTTGATAATTAGTCACTTGTATTATTGACGGTCCGGACAGGAGCTACAACAACTCGCAACTTTTTGTCAGGGAGGTTTGAGTGGGCCACTTGCTTTGCAGACAACCCAACTTCTCAACATTGCTGAAGAAGTGTTTTTCTGGGTCTTCATCTTTGGGGGAACCATATACATATATATATATTCTCCAGTTTTCATTTCATGTGTTTCTGGCAATTTAGGTGGCCACCAATCAGTTGCAGATTTTGAGGTTTGGATTCAGAATGTCAGATGTGCCCCCTAGATGGTGAATACTGTTCGCTCAGGTTGCCACAAGCCCGAAAACCCAAAAAGCGCAAACGAAGATCTGAAAAATTGGAGGGAGATGAGGATGCTGCTGCAGAAGTGCTCAAGCACTTTGAGGATCCAGAATTTCCAGTGTCCTGGCGAAAAACATGGACGAACATTGTCAAATTCTTTCCGAATCCACTTGTGAGGTTGCCCGGGTTGCCCTGTTTTCCTCTCGAATTTCAGGGTGCAAAGTTCACAAAGTTCCGCTTGCGCAGGTCACATCCAGGTCACATTGTCATACATTAGAAAATCGTGAGGCTCCCCAGTGACTCAGATGGTCAGGGTCTCTCCATCAGAAATCGTCCAAGGTGGAATTGCAACAGCAGGAGACATATTTGAACTGGCAAAAGCGTTGGGGACGACTGGGCTCATATTGGGACTTTGTGCAGCGACACACGTCCCTTGACGCTGAACTTGTTGCGGGGATGTGGGCGGCAGGTTGTGTACCAGGTAGTACTGTTCTTTTAGTTTCACCACACTTGGCCTGGTATTATGTGGATTGGTTGGTCTGTTCCCCAGGCAGAAAAGCAACTGGGATGGGCAATCTCCCACTTTCCAATGGTTGTCGGCCATGAACCTCTTGATGTTGAGGCGATATTTCAACAGGATATGTCGCTATTTGCCATTGTTCTATCCACATGCATCCGCAATCCTTGCTGATGACTGAATATCGTCACTGTTCAATCTAGGAATCCAGTCTAAATTCAATCCAGGGACCAAAACAAGTCCAAACCCATTTGGAATTCCTAGATATTCCTAGTTCCCAGATGTTTTTTTTTCGGAGTTATGGAGGCAAATTGTTCCACTCGTCCTTGATATTTTGGATCAGAAGACCTCCCCTGCAGGACGCATTTCCGTGTGATCCCGTGCCCTACTGGTCTGAAGATGATCCTCCCCCAGCAGCGCCGTGAGCAGTTCCGGGTTGGGAAACTGCAGCGGAGCGGGAAACTTACGCGGAGGGTAGACCTGCGAGACCCAAATGAGATAATCAGACGTGGGAATAGGCAATATTGATGTTTTAACCAACGAGTTCATAGGATTTCATAGGGATTTACAATTTGATGGAAAAGATATATTTGGGATAATCATTGGTTATAATATTGATAATGGGGATATAACCTCCGGTGTCATCAAATGTTGCTGGAACATCCCCCAGCAATAGTTCCATGATTTTCCCGGCGAAGTCCAGTGCACTGAGACCAAGACCATTTTATCATCAGCCAAAGCGGTGTATAGAAGAACTTACCGTATAACATCTTGCAACCATCAACACATTGGATACATCATGATACATCCATATACAGCTGGCAAAATTGGGAGTATCAGCGGCTCGGAGCTGTCATTTTTTTTTGAATTCTTGACAGTATTTGAATGAATTTCGATCCATAAAAAATCGGTGCAACATTGGGGATGCGGGAACCGAGGATCCGACGCGTTTGCGAACATTTCATAAGCCATTTTCTGGGGCTTAACCATGCAATAACCGTTTAACCATGTTTAACCCACATATCACCAGCTGATTTCATATGGTGCTTGTAGCCTCTTACGATTTGTTGGACCTTCTTGGAGGCCTTTTTGCAGACGTGCGAAAACTGGTGCAGCTATCAGCCGCATGGCTGGTTGTGAACACCGGTCCCGGTGGGTCCGGGGGGATGAATGGGGTGGGATAGAACTAGTAGACTACTTGGCACTTCATCACACAAAATGGTTCTGGAAGATTCTTGTTATTTTTGTCATCGACACTTTTATCATCCCCATTGCAATTTCCCTTACAATATCATGGGGTCGGACCCCCAGTACATAGGGTTTTTAACCTTTGATTTTGTAAGGAACCCACCTTACAAAATTATATCCTAACCCCTAAGGATGAAGGGTATAACATCATTATGTAAGATAGGTGGACATATGGCAAGATGGATGGTCTTGATTTTGTAAGGGTACCAGACCCCCTTGGGGGGGTGCCAAAATGGTCCCATTTTTACAATTTTTGCAGAGAGCCAATTTTACACAACATTGGGGTTGATTTTGTAAGTATCCATATGTTTCTAATTTGGTTCCTTGGTAAGGTTTGATTTTATAAGGTGATTTTATGTTGTATTATATTTGAGTAATTTTGAAATATTTTGAATAAATGTTCCATATCCACAACATGGGTTTTGATACTCGCCGTTTTGACAAAATTACTCTAAAAACTTTATAAAATCATGGCACATTATGAAATCAAGCCCTGGGGGTATAGGGGGAAAGATCATGTTACAAAATCAAGGGACCAGACCTGAATCCTTATAAAATCAGGCCCATTACAAAATCAAAGGGTGTTTTTGGTACCAAATTTTATGATTTTGGTATGATTTTATTTTTTTTGCCTTGAATTAGGGGGTTAACTGCTCTGTAAAAATACATGTTCAGTCTTGATTTTGTAATGATAACCATGCTTGGAAAGGTCTGGTACCTTTGATTTTGTAATGATGGGTATCCCTGTCTGAGGGTCAGGCCCCAGCTTTGTACTTACAGAATCAGGGGGTGTGACCTTCACACTGAATTGCAAGGGGGATCTTTTATCCATTATCCAAGTTTGGAATATCCACTTTGATCCAATGTTCCTACTTTATCCAATTTCATGGTGAGATCAGTTGTGAATTTTCCTAACGTTTCGTCATGTTGCCGAGGAGCTCCCGTAGCGGCAAAGGCCTGAAACGCAAGTGGCGCCACCTGGCGCTGGTGCTGCGCCGCCTGCAGAACTTTGCCGAAACCACCGAAGGTGGTCAAGGGGAGGTGCATGGCATAGGGCAGGGGTGGATACTGACCTATGAAATGGGGATGTTACATCGGCGAAAAATGGAGAATTAATCCATGACCACCATAAGAAAAGTTGGTTTCAATATAGAACTAGAACTGTGTTCTTTTTGGGATTTAGCGATCGGAATGTGGAATTGAGTGACAAAAGCAAGGGTTTACTCAGTAAGAGTTGAGCTCGAACAAAAAACAAATATGGCAATTTAGGCAACAACGCATTGGAGCTGTGAGCAAAATCAAATGGGGATGTAAACAACAGCAAATGGGTTATTCATGGTTATTCCTCGGCACGAACGGCATTCGATGTGGTGACCCACTGGTAGATAGCTCAAAGATCCTTTGTTTGGTGCTCAGGCAGAAGAAGAGCAAGCAACGGAGAAGCAGGAGCTGAATTCTGCGGAAGTGGACGAGCCACAGAAAGCGAGAATTGCCAGCGATTTCGTGCCCTTGCTGAATGACACAGACCAGCAAAGCCGATGATGTGGGACGATTATTTTTTGGGACTTCCATGTCCAACTTTAACATTTCCAACTGTGGAAGGAAATGTATGGTGGGTGTGCCAGTTTCCTGTGATATTCTCAGCAATATTGGTTCCAGTGGTGGGGGTATAGAGAATTGCTGGTTTGTTCCATTCCACCTCTGAAGTGATCATCAAATGATCATTAATATTATTGGCGATCTAAGTCAAGGCCATTTGACCCTCGTTGTTTGGTGCTTGGGATTCTTACCACGAATCCTCGTCATTTGGCCGTGGCTGAGTGGTTTTCACATGGCAGGATGATCCCCATTGGGAAATACGCTTGGAGACTTGGAGATAGAGGTTTCCTGAAATGGATATCACCAGTGTTCATTCATGTTAAAGCATTTTAAATGGATATCCATTCAAAGCTATAAATCCATAATTTATTATATATTTGGACTTTTACAAACATTTTAATAGGATTGCCCATCAAATATAGAAAATAAACAATCCATTCTCTGGTACACCCATTGATGGACCCCCCCGGTATGTTTGGATTGCGTAGAACATGTGCACCCCCGGCCGTGTGTCTCAGTTCCCGAGGACGATGACGATCTTCCTGGACTTGGTTGGACCATCGATGGTTGCGAAGAAAAACTGGGAGGATGGAGGATGACAGCGTGTGGGTCTATTCTCACATAACTAAACTGTAAACAATAATATACGAAATACCTGTGCAATACTTGTGTATAATAATTGTGTTTGAATCACACAGTATCGTAGTTATATGATATTTGCATTTCCAATTACAACATGTTGTTTTTTTAGCTGTGTGGGTTTTATATTTATATATTGTTATTAATTATCATATATATATATATAGTAGCTAGCCAGGGACTCCGCCAAGTGCACCAGTCAGAGGAGTTCCCAGACAGAATCTGAAGGAACACAGTAAGTTATTGTAACAAATATTAGAAAATATAGGAACATTTATGTGTATATATATGATGTTATTATGATTTATTATGATTATTGTTATCATTATCATCAATTACTATTTATTCTGTATACACTATACACATTATCCCTTGATAAATCTTCCAGGCGAAGCTGAGCAGAAAGGAGCGTTTGCAGCTGAGCATCTCGAACGTCATCCCACTGGGTATAGATTCACGGTTGATATCCGTTGATTTGCAGGTATCCGGTTTGCAAGTAGAAGTGGCGTAGATAGAATGATATTTTGATACATCCCATGTTAATCTAGATGGAATTATTCTTGTTCTGATTTGTTTACTGGTATTGTATTGACGTTCAATGTTTTTGTATCAATTGATACCAGTAAATCAATCTAACATTGACGAAATTCCGAAATATCAATATCAATCTGACATTGACTACATCCAATTTACGGCTAAGACGCCCCATTGTTGACATTCCTGGCTTGATCTGCCAGCGCCCAGGTCAGACGTGGAGGAGCTTGCTGAAGGATGTGCAACCAAGGCCATGGCGCGGCCACCGCGGCCACGGTGCATCCAACATGATGTCAAAGTGAGGATATGATACCGCTGTTAAACATATATATATATATAACTATAATTACATCATCACCATCATCATCATCACCATCATCATCATCACCAGCATCATCATCAGCATCATAATCATCATCATCATGATCATCATCATCATCATCATCATCATCATCATGTTCATGTTAATGTTTATTATATCATTGTTTTACTGTTGATTTTGTGTTTTAACTATACTATTGTCACTATTGATTTTGTAATCATTTGTTATTGTTATTGTTATTGTTGTTATTATGATTTTATGTATATATATATACATATATATATATGTATAAATGGGTTATAAACCGTTCACAACCTGGGATGCGCATCCAAGGATTGATACTACTCGAAGTTCCCCATAAAGTTTCGAAAATCGGATATGAAGTGAACATCCTGTAGGACATTTCAGCAAACTCTTTATTGGCAATGAATGATTTTCCGTTCTCAATTGTTGATGGTGACAAGTGTATCGTAAGTCTGGTCCGAACCACAGTAGTTTGTAGCACCAGGTGTGTCAATGTTCCGAATCATCAAATGGATTCAAATCATCAACATACAAGAGGGCCCAAGAATGTGCTTCCCTCATTCTTATGAACCATTTTTTTTGCTACACGTCAGGCTCTGTGAAGGACTACGGAACAAAGTCTTCAATGAATCCAGCTGGCATCACCCCATAACAAAATGCCAGAAAATTGGGGTAAATCCCAATATTCAGACCTCAACCAAAATTGTCGGCAGGAACGTCCCATGCTCACCAGCAAGCATCGTGCACAACTGACTAAAGAAGGCGTGCGCTGTAGTGGACATCAAATGTGTTTCAATCTTGGGTTGAAATATACTCGGGTATAATGGAAAGTTGGGATATGGCGGATAATGGGGATTCAATGAAGTGCAAAATGGAAGTGTAATTGGGATACAATTGTATATAATATATGAGCCATGGTCAAAATGGTTGAAGACTACTCTAGTATTGCAGGAGTTTTTTTGTCAGAGATGTGCACCAAACACTGTAAAGCGATAGGGCACCCCCAAAAGCGATAACCTGGGACCATACACGACAGTCCATTAAACTTGGCGTAAACCAAGCGAATACTGTTGTGCACACTCAGAACGGGCCGGGCAAAACCGATGAGGGAAATTCAACCTGTGGTGCCCTGTTTCCTGCAGTTACCATAGCATTTGGCATCCAACTCGCTCGCTCTTTTTCTTTCTCTCTCTCTCTCTCTCTGCTGTTTTGTGGCAAATTTCCTTCGAACAATGTCATTTGTTGGAGGGGTATGGAGGGGTTATTTAATAGCGATAACCTTAGCGATAAGTTAGCGATAACCATTTGTTGCACTCGGTTCCCTGGCCAAGCCATGGAGCCATTTCCATAACTTTAGAAAGGAAATGAAAGGACATGAATGCAACATGAAAGGAAAATGCGTGGAAGATGAGAGGACATGAATACACATTGGAATGAACATGAAAGAAATATGAAAGGAACATTGAGCATGAATGAAAATGAATACCACAATCAATGAAAGGAAATTAATGCAAATGAAAGGAAAATTAAGGAGAATGCATCCAAATAAATGCAACACGAAAGGAACATGAAGTGTGTTGCCGAAGCACCTGAAACCAACAAAACAACTGCTCGATCCATTTCCGAGCCTGTTGAGGAATGGATTTTTCACAAAACCCTGAAAAGCGATAGGCCCCCCCACCCAAAAGCGATAACCATAACAATAGCAACTACTCAAATGTAAGGATTTTGACGGGAGCTCATATATACGTATATCAGTACCCGCTGGTAATCTAGCAGTTGGCTTTAAAAACCCGGCTCATGTGGTTCAATGATTTACCTCTTAATGGGAACAAACAGTGTGATTTTCATAGCACACTAATCACACGAATCACCAGAACTGATTCCATTGATTCCAAAGTGTCCATTCAGGTTTTGAGTGTTGAGCATAGCTGACACAGCTGCCATATACCCATAACGCCTGGACGGTACCGAGGCTACAAGATTGTTGGCTCGCACTCGGCCGTGAAGCTTTGTCGTTGGACGAAGCATCAGCTCAGAGGCCACGGAGCATCTGGGACATCATCATCCTTTGGGAATCGGGGCATCTGGAAATTCGACATGGAAAAACACCATGTTTTATGTAGGGAATCATCGAGCTAAATGGACATTATTTTTCATAACTGGTGAATGACCGGAGGATGCCATGGGGTCATTCAATCATATTATATGTCTCGTGTGTGTGTGTGGTATAAATGCCGATGGGTAATATACTACGTTACTACAATATATCATGATATATGTCCAGAAATAGTAATGCAATCATACAGTAGATTGGGGTATTCTACTTCTAGAGGATAAGCCAGGTATTTATCTCAGGTATAACTAACTGTCACTGGGATTAAAAACGAGTCATACGGGCTATAATTCATGGGATTCTAATCGAGGTTAATGGGATACGATCAACAATATATAAGGCCTACAAACGATAGGTAAGTTGGGGTCGACATAACTAGGTCTACTGTGTCTTACGGCATGTTAACACTGGATATTGAAATATGAAATTATCTCTGTTGGGGTGCAATGAGTTTGATCCATGCCGAAGAATATCATGATAGAACGCCAATGTTGCATATTTTTCTTCCATAGTGTATACTTGACCTGGGATACAAAACAAGTAATTGCTTACATTCAGATGCATCTTGTCTTAAGATATAAGATTTCCTGCAATCTGAATGGCACCTTTTGTGTTTGGATTCTGCTTCTTGGTTGGGTAAAGGAGGACAGCATAATACGGTAATATGGGTTTAACGTTTCAGTTGAATCAACCTAAGTATTCAAGTCTTATCAAATTTTGCTTCAGTGTCGAGAGCTGTTTGATATCCACATGTTTGTTGGTTTGAATATCCAACGACTTGGTTTAGGCCTTAGGCTGTATTGAGTCGAGACAGTCGAAACTCCGTTTTTTATGCATAGTTGTTTGTACCATCACTCCAGTTGACATGGACCCTGCCAATAAATAGGGGGGTTGGAAGATTAGTTTTTTCTCAAATTGTGTCATTTTCAGGGTCAATATTTATGTCTATATTATGTTTTGGGGAGGGTAAATCTATGTATGTTTGTGTTATTCTTGAGGAGTGGAAATCACCCAAAAGTCACATCAGTTCGCAGCCGTTGAAGGTCGAGGAGGTTGCTACAAACACTCCTTCTATGGCATCACTTCCTACCAATGCGCGGGGGCTTGGAGCTTGATGTGTTTGGCCAATAAAACATTGTTATTTTGTAAGGGGGGAAAATGAGGTTTCAACCATCAACATGGGATATTTGTTGTTTGTATTTTCAAACAAACCCATTGTTTCCACTTTAGGGTCCAGTTTGGGTTTTTGATAAATCTAAATCATGTGACAATTGCCACATAACAAGTTGGGAAATATCGTTCCTAGAGCTATGGTCAACATCGTATCATCATTGGAACGGCACCATCAAGCAATTCCATAATTCCAGCATCAACTATCATGGGAAGTACACACTCTGAATGATAGTTAATGTGACTTCCAAGATCCTCCAAGAAACGTTGGACGATTTGGATTTTGTTCTGTTAATGTTGCTGTTGCTTTTACTCCTCTGGATGTAGATCATTTGATCTTTTGCAACTCGACTGTTTGGGATGGATGGCGGAAACACCAAGCAGACGAAGCTTGTTTTGGCCCTGCCAGTGACATATTTGCATTCGTTAGTGATTATATCAGTTTGACAGTGGTTATATCATGTTATATCGCCATATTTGTTGTCCAAATCACTGAATCAGTCCTGACAGTTTTTTGCCCAATTATCATTCTTTCCCATGACGGATCCATGGTGCTGCTATATATGGTGTGCCATGGATCCCATCAATATACACCCTTTATGTTAGCATTAATATACCAGCACCATGGATCCTATCATTATTTGGCTGAATTTCGAGTCACAGTCTGTTTGTGAATCTGGCTTACTGAACTTTTCGTAGTTCACATCCTGAGATCCCATTTTTAGGTGTTATACTATGTTATGCTACTATACTACAATGGTAAATACTATGCTACTATACTATGTTATACTATGTTATACTATGTTATACTATGTTATACTACTATACTATACTACAATGATACATATGCGATAAATTTGGTGCTATACTACAACATATACATATTTATATATAATATATACTACAATGATACTATACTACAATGTATCCCCATGTTTTTCAAAAATACCGTATCTTTCAGCAAGTTGTCCACCATGGATCATCTTCTTGGAAGCCATGGATCCAGCAGGCATGGAAGCAACGCCTTCCCTGGCCTGCATGGGGCCCCGGGATCGCCGGGATCGCCATGTTTTGGAAGGGGGAAATGATGATCAACCACAAGACATTGCAGATTTTCAGAGTTTCTTTTCAGGACAAACTTATGGAATCATAGAATACTGAGAAACAAAATATATGTGATTGTTTCAGATACGCTTCATCTACTCGCTGATAAATGAGATTAAACATTACAAAATCAATTGGTTCCTTGCTTCCAGGAACCAAGTCTTTTCAGTTGATGCAGCAATTGAAATTCATGTGTCATCATGGCATCATTCATGGGGTTTCCACCAACCCCGGTAGAGGTGACTCCCCACATGATGCATGGTGAATAAGCCCTTACAAGTGGTTGTTGGTGTTTGATAAGCGAACAATAAACCGTTGTTGCTGTTGGAGGGTCACCCAAGGGCGGGTTGGTTGAATCCCTGTGAATTTATGTGTCAAAATCTTGGCACCCTACCCTAAAAATAGCTGGTCAATGGATGCAACATTTCCCCCACATATATCCAAATTCATGGATATTCATGGTAATTTCATAGGTATTTTGACCCATCCCACTTGGTTCTGAGGTGCCAACAAATGTGTTTTCTGCTGGCGACATCACAAGAACCCCGTGGGTACCGAGTGGAAATGGTCCATGGATCCGCCTGATCAGTGACTCGTGCAGCACGTGGCCATTGATTTAATGGTGGTGAATAGTGATTAATAGATATTAATAGTGATTTGTATTGTGATTATAATCCATTAATAGTGCTTCTTTTGTAGTGATCATAATCCATTAATAGTGATTTTATAGTGATTATTATCCATTAATAGTGTTTTTTTTTGGTAGTTATTGTAATCCATTAATAGTGATAGTGATTATACTCCCCCAGTAGCATTTTTGTAGCTGGTATGGTTGCTTGCCATTCCCAGTCATGGCTAGTTTATGGCATTGTTTTACGCACATTGTTGCTTTATTCTCATGATTGTTTATTGTTGCAAATGGTACGTGTGAATTATTATATAATATTGTCAATCATTGCTAGCAAAATGTTCACTATCTTTATTGCTGTCAACATCGCTATTATTCACGATATGGTAATGATATCATGATATAACATCTAGTTGGATCTAGTTACTAGTTATGCTTTTAACTTCTACTTATTCTTGCAAATTACAAAATCTTTAGTTATTCATATTATATCCCATGATGAATGGTGATATCCCATATTATCCCATATTATCCCATATGAATCACGCTTAATGCTGCTATGATTGGTTTGTTTCCATCACTGAGTCGTCCAAAACAGCCAATGATCTCCGAGGATCGTGGCAGATGGCGTCGATCAGCACAAGAGGCGACCAAACCTTGGGAGTTCAGCAACAGAAATGGTGGTAAACCATGGGAAAACCATAGGAAAACCATAGGAAACCCATAGGAAAACCATAGGAAAACCATAGGAACATGGTGATTTAACCGCTATAATTTGCATGGTGATTTAATGGTGATTTTTAATGTTGAATAACAATGGGTTAACAATGATGAATCATGGGATGATATGGGATTTACCCTCTGGCAATTTCTTACATAGCTATTGAAAATGGCACATTGAAATAGTTGATTTACCAAATGAGGATGGTGATTTCCATAGCTATGTAAACGTACCAGAGGGTATATGGGAAAAAACACATGTACAGTATATTTTTTATAACAGGTGTTATTTCACCAGTTATGTTTACGGTAAACAAATACGTGTTGTCATTCCAGAAATGGGGTTATAGGCTACAACATGTTACAACTGACTAATAACTATTCATAACTGGTCAAGGCCCATAACTGTATGGTTTGACGAGCACACAATCGAATCCATATGACTTCTGGAATTGACTGGCAAATTTAGAGGAAACCACTATATCATATATATATGTATGTACCGTACCTGGTAACCCTCTAGATTGTTTTTTCCAATCCGTTTCCCAAAAACCTGTTTTTTTAGAAACAGATCGTTTTTTTTCAATCTAAGGATGTATCAGGTATATATATATATATATATATATTGTGCTTAGGTCTTTAGGTAAACACATGTAAACATAATGTTATTTTTTGTTTTTCCGTGGGATGATGTGGGATGTGCCTCAGCACTGAAGGTCCATCCCAGTCCCAGTCGGCTATTTTCCAGCAGTCCAATCCGGTGAAGATTCCCAAATAGATCCAAATAATAGATAATAGTAGATAATAATAGTAAATAGTAGATATTTCAGTAGATATAATAGATATAATAATAGATATAATATAATAGATTCCCAAATAGTATAGATAATAGTAGATTAGTAGATATACAGTAATAGATAATCACATAGTAGATAATAGCATATCATAGTAGTGAGTTCATGTGAGCTCATAGATGTTTGTCTCAAATTGCATTTTTTCCCTGCTGCCACCGTACCCAGCCGGTTCGGAGTCAATCTAACAGAGCCTAGCAGGGCCTAAATGGTTGTTGGTAGTGAATAGGATGGGTCAAAACCTACTATTGTCATATTTTGGGCGAATCAACATCCCTCAACCAGCTATGACAAAACGGGCACCCTTTGGGTCCGGTTTCGAATCATAGCCATGTCCGAACATTGCGTAGTCACCTAATTGGTGTTACTGCCGATTCGTGCCAGGATGATTCGTGAATGCAAAGGCGCCTTTTTTTGGTAGAGCCATGAAACATGGATTGCCTCGCCAAAAGTTCGGGAAAAATCATGTTCAGTACTTGAATGAGGTTGTAAAATGTTGTAAACCAGTCATGAACAATAATAGAAACATCATGGGAATGTGATGGGATATACAACATTATACAACCAACTTGATATACTTGGCTTTGTGATGCTTTGTGTCAAGATTCGGGATGCCCCAAAAACGCAAAATTAATTCATGGGTACAATGATGATATGGATTTTGGGTGTACCCCAATTTTGGAGGAACCCATATGCGGACTGAAACCCTTACGACAAAGGTAAACCTCAGTGAATGGTTGGCTACTGGTTAATCTGTAGCCATGAATGGAAGAGTATCTCTTCTTTCCGCCAAATCAAATTGAGAGTAGCAGGGTAAAACCAACAAATTGGGCAATCCCATTGTTTCATCGGTATTTCATCACTTTGACCATACCCCCGCCTCCATTCCACTTAAGAAGAACGGAAACATGACTTACATAGATAACATGCTGCAGATGAAGCAAATCCGAGACCTTGAACATGTGGATGAAAACCATGCAATTGAGGATGTTGCCCGTGACACTGATCTTGATGGGTATTAAGTGCTGCACATTTGGTAGATTTCGCCGCAATTGTCCATCAATCCTATTTCAACCTTGATTTTGATGGGTAGATTGACAAGCTTGAGACTGGCCAACTTGGTTCCGGAAAATGCGTCGCTTGTGTCTAACCATGCTCGCAAAACCGGATCGGTTTGTCCTTGAAACAGGGGACACTACAATCCCGTTTCAACGATTTAGACATTTGTTTGGTGGTTTCAATTATTTGTCATGTTCCATCATGTTCCATCATGTTCCATCATCATTGGGGTAATTAGGGAAAGTTGACTCATATTTTTCAGGGGCGTGCCTGAACCACACATTTTAGATTTGAATGACTTTGCAGGAACCTCTATAATAGGATATGGAAAGTTTTATCAGCCTTTAGTGATAAAGAACACATTGTCTCCTGTATTAATAGTTTCTCAAATTAATCCTATACGATATACATTTCCTAGATTTCAATGGATTTGCAGGAAACCAAGGCATATTTTGTCCCCCCGCTGTGAGAAAAAATATGCAGGCATTCCCGGCGTGAAGAAGGAGCGCTTTGAGGAAGCCTTGAACGTGAGGCGACGATCCGTCCCGCTGAGTGTGCTAGTGGGGCAGTCGAGATATGCTTCTCCAATGATGTTCTTAGTTTATCTTATTTTTCTTTTACGGGGAGAATGGTGCTGAACCAGTTGTTGAAACCAGGTATTTTGGGTGTTCTTTCAATGTATCTATACAGGGTTTGTGAATTCTTGTGTTAAGTGATGTTTCTTTGGCAGGGACAAACATGCCTATGTAGTAAATGGTTTCTTCAAAAAACGACTAGAAAATCCGGCACAGTCAATCCAGGACGTTGCTGAGTTCACAGGATCCTTCCTCCTAATATTGAGCACTCCCCAAAAAGCATGGTGGATGTGAGGATTTTTTTTTTTCTGGGGGATGGGATTCAACATCACCGTTAGTATTTAAGCCACTCACCAACCAGTAAACAGTGTGATCTTCTTCCCTTGGTCTGGGATCTTGGGGGGATACCCTCTGGTCATTTCTTACATAGCGATGATAGAAACTTGCCCATAGAAATTTAGAGGATATTGCGATGAACATTGTGACTTTACACATTATATATAATATAATATCATATAATTGTTAGTTTACCAGAGGTATACAAGCCATTTTCAGACACCTCCGTTGTGCCCGTGACCATGTGAGTTTCTTCATCAGCACCAGGCATTGCGCCTTATCCTTGGTGGGTGAGCCCATTATGTGGCGCCACCCAGTTGGACGACATGTGCTATCTTCACGGGGATGTCATCATCGGGATTTAGTAACGCTTGTAACAACCAAAAATCCAAGAATGATATCCATCTTCAAGTTCAAGGCGGGGACATCCGTATGTAGATGCAAGTTACTTGATATCAAGTCCACAATAGACAATACATGTCCAAATTCAGTCGTTGCAACGTATCAACGGGGTAGATTCAATGACTAAGGTTAGACTTCCAGGGCTTGCCTTTCTGAGACATGCTTCACTTGGAAAAATTGCCAAAGCGATAAGATCTTGGATCCCGAATGCTAGAGGTAAAGGTTTCTTTCAAGATGTTTCAAGTGCTTGGGTGATGTCAATTGGATGTTATAACAATTTATAACATATTAACAAATCGTTCAGTTTTGACATGTTTTGACCATATTCCGTATAGACATGTTGAAGCTGCTGCTCAAAGTCATTTGCCTCAACAAAATTTGGTTCTTAGAGTCTGGCAAAATATGCCGCTCAAGAGTATTTGTCCCCCAACATGAATGTGTTGATATGAAACCACATATAAGATGGTGGCCTGCAGTATAAGTTGGTTTGCAAACCCCACTAACTAGATCTAACTATATACTTCAATGCAACCATGAACCCAAAGGTTATTGGAGTTACCACTTGGATCCACTTAGAACTATCGTGCCAAGGGGGCCCCAGCTTGGTAATGGTTCACCATTTCCACCACGGGGCACCACGAGGTATCCGAGGATAAATGAACTGGTGAACGAGCTCCACAAACGTCAGTGCCTGGCTCGGTGAAGTTGGTGGGCCACAAAAGATGGAGCAAATTATAACGACCTCACTGCAACCGAACCCTGGAAACATGGTCAATGAGGGGAATCATCCCATATTATGGCCGAACTATTCAGGTTAGTGAATTATTTTAATCTGCCCAGATGATGTAAACCTACTGGTGATGGGTAGTCTAGTGTTTCGTGCAACTTGTTTTCCTGTATACATGGGGGCCAGTGAGCAATAGATATTTAGCTCACAAAGAAGATCTAAGGTTGGCCATGAATCGTGGAGAGATTCTCGACCAGCAAAACCAAGAATTCAGCGCACGTAAAACATGGTTTTAAGTTGCCAATCGTGGAGGTCAAGCCTGCCAATGACAAGCACGAGTCCTTGCTTGTTTGAGACATACACAGCCCTCCAGCCCTAACCTCTAACGTTAGGCAATGGAAAGATCATCGAAGTCAGTTAACCAGACAGATCAAAAAAAGACTGCAGAGATTTAGAGTCCTAAGATGTCCCAAGTCTCAAAGGCTCCATTAGGATCCGCAACTGCCCCATCCCAGTGACTGCACTTGATACCATCCTGCTGGGTGAACCCATTGAAAGTCAAATCTCCTGGACGGGAAACGGCTTAAATTACATAGTCAACGGGTTAGATCTCTTCTTCCGACTTCCGAGGTTAACATGGTTAATTCAAATTACAAGAACATAACATAATATCATGTAATATCATATGATATCACATTATCATATTGTATCAAGTAATTCAACCCCAATGCAATTCAGGGTGGTTCATATCCCCATCTTCGGCATGCTGCAACCGCGGCCTCGAACGTGTTCTGTCCAGGATCAGCACATTCCTGGTCACCAATGCCCAGCACGGGCACTTAGTAGACTTAGTCACTTAGTCATCTCACCTGCAGCTGGCCTTGAAGAATCCTCCATTGTGATGCATCCTTCTGACCTTCTGGATGAATTTGATCATGGTTCCTATAAGGGGAATCAGCTCAAAAATAGGTCATCCAGGTATATGGTATTTAATGGGATTTACAATGGATGTTCCGTGGCCAGGTTTAACTGCCAGAGGGTAATTGCTGAGAAAAAGCACAAAGGCTATGCGGATATGCATGATGGATAGCATGGGAAAGGGGGCTGTCTCTAATAGAGACCAAGCCGACCAAGCGGGCAGCAATTTCATGCCAAAGAAGTGGTGGCAGATCCTTTTTTTTAGTGTGGGAAAATATGTCATTTCAACAGCAAGATTGACGTGCCCCGTGCAGATTCCTGCGTGTCGGAATCCTAGGTTTCCAGATGCAATCCGCAAGCTCACTCCCATTACTCAGCTGTACATCAGCCAGAGCCTTGGTGCAGTACACCCATCCAAGCGCCTGTCAGTCCAAGAAGGTCACCGCCGATCGAACTAAGGCGTAGATGCCGGAACTAAGGAGACCTTAAAGGCAGTGGACAGGCGAGAGCGGGTCCGGAAACGTCCAGATATCTGGCTGAATTATAATGACCTCACCGTGACGTCACTAGAATGATGGCGAGTAGTGGGAGCTAGTTCAATTCGGCCATATTCGGCCTTATTATATGTTATTAAATGTTATATTATGTTATTATATGTTGTTATATGTTATTATATGTTATTATATGATAGTTCATGCTATTATATGCTGTTATATGTTATTATATGTTATTATATGTTGTTATCATATGTACTTCATAGTGCGATAGATGTTTGCTTTTTCTTAGGTTCCTTGGAAAAGGAACATTTACTTATTCAGTGCGATTGCCCACTGAAGGTTGATCATGCAGACCACTCGAACTATATAGCCTGTTTTGTTTGTGCTTAGCAAGCACTTTGGAGCACTGCGTCGCTTTTCCAGCTCTGTTTTCTGCTTTTGGCTGAATTCTGACTAACAGGTCAGCTAGTGACCCTTGGGGATTATAATGGCTTTCTCCGAAAATGGGGCCCCAACTGTTTCTTTGGGGCAAGGTTCAAATCGGAAAACAAGGGGGGGTACCCTGTTTTGAGACAGAAGCATCTTTATTTTGTGGTTGATGGTTTCATAAAGATGTTTTGTGTTTCTACCTTTGTGACGATGATCCTGAGCCAGCTCACCGCCGTTTCTAGGCCGCTCTTTACAGATTTTTGGCCCCGATATTTGGATTCCATGAAGGCGAACCAACGGTGGCACGGCGGGTGACATGCCCCAAGGATGGGGAAGATGAAACATTGATGAAACATGATCAAACAGATGGACTAAATTGTCTAAATCATCACCTGGTAGTAAAAGCAAAAACACATTACAACTGGTTGGTGGTTTGGAACATTTTTTATTTTTCCATATATTGGGAATACTCATCCCAACTGACTAAGATTTTTCAGAGGGGTTGAAACCACCAACCAGATATTATATTTTATGGGAAAGTTATCTCCTGAATGGATTGATGTTCGATTAATACTGGTCGGATTACCAGCGGATTTAGATCTGATGTTTGCTGCTTAAGTCCAGTTTTTGTTTGTTGATTAGTGCTACTTGAAACAACCATTGCTCCCCTGGTTTCTGGAGAAAAAACTATTTGTCGACCATGATTGCTGATTGTTTCTGCCTAAATGTTTTAAACTACATGATTGTTTTGGCAGTAAAATCATATTCTAGTATACTATCTATAGTATATATATATAGTATATATATATATAGTATGTATATATATATATATATGGTATATATATATATATATGTGTAAATTATTCTACTATATTGTGTATATATATGTATTATAGGATATGTTCCATTGTATATGATACATACATACATACATACATACATTACATTACATTAGATTACATTACATACCATACCATACCAAACCATACCATACCATACATACCATACATACCATACATACCATACGTACCATACGTACCATACGTACCATACGTACGTACATAACATAACATAACATTACATTACATTGCATTGCATACCATTACATACCAATACATACCATTACATACTATTACATACAATTACATACATTATGCATACATCCATACATAAAGGCATACATACATACAGACATACAGACATACATACAAACATACATATACACACACATACATACATTACATTAAATTACATTACAGTACATTACATACATTACATACAATTACATTACATACATTACATACATCATTACATACATCAATACATACAGACAAACATACATGCATGCATACATACATACAGACAAACATACATACAGACAGACATACATTACATTACATTACGTTATATTACATTACATTACATTGCAATGCATTGCGTTGCATTACATTACATTACATTACATACATTACATAAACATCATTACATGCATTACATACACTACATACATTGCATACATTACATTCATTACATACATTACATACATTACATACATTACATACATTACATACATTACATACATTACATACATTACATACATTACATACATTCCATACATTACATACATTACATACATTACATACATTACATACATTACATACATTACATACATTACATACATTACATACATTACATACATTACATACAATTACATACAATTACATGCCTACATACAATTACATACCTACATACAATTGCATACATACAATACATACATTACATACATTACATACAATTACATACAATTACATACCTACATACAATTACATACCTACATACAATTGCATACATACATACATACATACATACATACATACATACATACATACATACATACATACATACATACATACATACATACATACATACATACATACATGCATACACGCATACATACATGCATACATGCATACATGCATACACGCATACATACATGCATACATGCATACATCCATACATCCATACATCCATACATGCATACATCCATACATCCATACATCCATACATCCATACATCCATACATCCATACATACATACATCCATACATACACATACATACATACATACATACGTACATATTATCATCTAGTTGATATATATATATATATATATCAAATAATCACATTTTTTGCTGTTTAAACCACATTTCTTTGGTAACATCTGAACAATCTGATGACTCAAATCATCATATTGCCCATGAATTCCTAGTAAAAATCCTATGAATTTGCGTAGTTTCTCCATTTACAGGCAAAATGCGTTTGGAACAACGACCATCCCCCAGAAACTCCTGGGGTTGACGGAGTTGACGGTCGACATGACATCGTCCAGGCGCTGGCTGAGAAGAAACAGCGAACGGTCTATCGTCTTACGCTGGTGAAGGTGGGGTCATGGGCTATTTTGGATGTATGATGATGTATGTATGTATGCAATGTAAGCCAACTAGTATTGTGAATCCATAGTTATACATTTTGAATCCATAGTTATACATAGTTTCACTAGTAGTAAGCCAACTTAATTATCTAGGGGCACCACTGTTTACCCATTTCGGGAATGCGTTGGGACCTCACAAACAACTCTCTGGCAAACTAACATAGAGCTGTGGAAAATCACAAGTTTTCAAGAGATCAATTATAAATCGTCATTTTCCATAGCTATGTTAGTTTACCAGAGGGTATTTAACCAATGACAAATTGTGATTTAATGATTTCAATGGAGATTAATGGGATATAATGACATAATGGAGATATCCTCTGATTATTTAACATAGTTGCTCATTTAGTTTGATGATTGTGTATATGTATATGTATATTTATATTATTTACCGTTTTAAAAATGGTGATGTTTCATAGCTACGTTAAATTTCCAGAGGGTACCCTCCACTATATTAACATAGACCTTGAACATGGCCAGTTTTAGTGGAAACTAAACTTCCAAACCCCTTTAATGGCAGGGTCTCTGTCAATTCTCTGGACGATAAATTAATCAACAACATCATGGTTTATGGGATTCAATACAATGAGATTCAGCTAAATGAGCTGCTATTAGTACAGAAATCATACAATACCACCCCATATGTTTATTGTGGGCTATTGGTATCATTGGGATTTATTCGGAGCAGAGGATAGTTCTGCAATAGCCATAGTTGGTTTATTGGAATATATTTGACAATGTTAGTTATTGCAATAGTTCATTATAAATGTAACACGGACATATTAATCTACGGGACTATGATGGTTTGTAGGTGGTAGAAACGATATTCTGTTTTTTGTCCTTGAAACATGTAGTTGTGTAATAGCAATGTGGTGGCTGTTGTTGTTGGCATGATGCTACAGCAAACCCACATGTCACAACAATGTAGCATTAATGAATGTGTTTGGCTAGCTTCTCTAGGCAAAGCACAACATGTATCAGTCTATACAGTCTATACAGTCTTGAACTCATATTTATATGTATATTATGTAATGTTTAGATGAACCTTTATTTAGTTCCAAGTACTTATCAGCTTATTCTTCATAATATGAAGATATATGAAGTGTAGTTTATCAACAGAAACATGAGCTCAGGAGCGTCACCATGAAACCGTTCGTGGCTTGGGGATTTTTCGGCCAGGAGCAGAACATGGAGGATGCTGGGGACTATGCGAAGCTGGTCGCGTGGCACCCTCAACGATCCATTGGAAGGGCATGGCTGCAATCACGGCTCCGCGGTTTTTTTGCGGGGGGATCCCGGATTGAAATTATGATATAATTACGATAATTATGGAGGATTCATATTCTTGATGTAGCGTAAATTGCTTTTCTGGACATTGGGCGTGAACCAACATACTCTTTCTATTCATCAAGGTATGGGTCTCAAAGTCAGATCCGACAGTTGGCTGGTCCTGTGGCCCCGTCCTGCAGCAAAACAAGTTTGATTTGCCAGAAACCACTGTTTCCACCGGAGCAAAAATGAAAGGATCGGATTGATTGACCTATTGATCTTGGCAATGTTACAACAATCCAGAGAGATATAACTAGGTACACGGGATTGCTATCACTTTGCTATGGCAAATCTGTGTGCATTTTTGTGCGTGTGAGTATTTTTGCGGCCTTTCTCTCAAAAAACTACGTCTATATATTCATCTAATTTCCAACCACATTTTCAATGGATTGGTTTAAGGGAAAATCTAGAGGAAACCATAGATTTTCCCATTATATAAATATGGGGCTTTCCTGTAAATGTTCCCTTAAACCAATCCATTGACATTTACCCAACAATAGGTACTACCACTACTACCACCATTTTTTACTAAGGAATGTATGGCATAAACCATCCCCCAGAGGGTTGCTATGCTGAGGTTGGGCAAGCCCGACTTCATCGAAATTAAGTCAGTCACCTTCTGTGGTGAGTCCAAGGTGTCCAATGGTGATTTGGAACGCATCAAAAACCCATGGTTTTTGGGTCCCGGTCAAACAACATCTGGGACTGAGGGGAGTAAACCATACCCTCTGGTAAACTAACATAACCATGGAAAATCACCATTTTTAATGGGAAAATCCACTATAAATGGCCATTTTCAATAGCTACGTTAAATTACCAGAGGGTACCATCTAGGGATTTAGGGTACCTATCCAGGTTTGACCCATATGCGAAGAACTTATGCATCAATGAATCCCTGGCATGCTATGAAACATTCTATGCCCATTGCTTGTTGATGAAGATGGTTGTGCCTGTTTTCACCGTTGTCCATTGGACTGGGAACATGTTGTTGGTTTCCCTTGTTTGGAATCATTGTGGGTGTTTCATACTTATTTCCAGGCTGTTGTTGGCTAGTGGATTTGTTGATCCTTCTTGTACAGTGGAATATGTTCATGATATGGAACTGACCAACCATGATCACCATCAGTCATGAAGAGGAACATGCGTCCAATTACTATCTACACATCGTTGAGTGTTTGCAAGGTCACTATCCCGCAAATCAGCAGGATATATAATTATAGCTAACGCTCAAGATTTCTTAGAACCCCAGTTTCCAATTTGTGAGCTGAAAATTATTGACTTGATGCAATATGGAATTGCTGTGTGATTCATGTGCTGCGGAATTCTGCTTGTTCAAATTTGTTCAATCGAATCTTATTTACCAACATATACCAACATGTTGTTTTCCTCATGTTCTGTCATTGAAAGTATTATAAATGACCAACCAAATCCTGCCATACTCCGGCTTAGACTTACCACCAGCCACTCGTCCGAGTTGTTTTTTCTTCCTTCCCCATAGCTTCCCGCCGTCGGAGTCACCACTAGCCAGGCTTCATCTCTGACCATCTCTTGTACACCGTGGCATGAAGAGGTGCAGGGAGGTTAAAACGGTTAAAATCCTGAGAAGACAATCATCGCAAAATCATTTCTGTATGGTTCACACACTGCAAGTTTGCGGAATCACGTTTAAAGGTCCCTGAATTTCAGCAGGGCAGCACGATTGTAGCAGGTGAAGACCTTTTCAGAAGCCCTGCTCTCCAAGGACTGCCGGAACTCGGAAGTGGACGAATGTGGGGTTCTGCTTAGAACGTTTACAAAGATGTCAAAAAGCCATGTTTTTATTCTAGGAAAATCATCTACAAATGGTGGGTAAACACAACATCTATGTTCGTTTACAGGAGGGTAACTTGGATGAAGTTTGTTGAACCATGGGAAGTTGTGCTGACTTTCTGTGATTTGAGTGGAGGAAGGCTTGGAAAATGAGTATGAGCTGGCTTGTGAGCATCAACACAGCTGCATTGCATTGCTGGCGTGCTTGACAAGATCTGGGGTATGGTTATGTGTTTTAAACCCTGTTGAGTATGTCAATATATCTAGCATAAACCACAGTCCATCTCGTGATTTCGACCAAAGTACCTATCTTGCGGAACGAAAAAGGCTTTATGTCATCCAAAGACTGATGTGCATGTCATTCACCTACTGAAATAGAACAAGCGGGGAGTTTCTTCAGCATAAAAAATGATGCTTAATATGCTTGCCCCATGAGTTGTAACATGAATATTGTTTCTGTCATTGGGATGCTTTAAGAGAGCATCTATATTATGTTGGATTTCTGCAATTGTTCCCTCCTATCCATGCATGAAAGCTGGTAATTAATTAATCTGCTGCATGATCTAATCTGACCCGCTACACGCTACACGCTTGGTTTTCCGATTGGGCTACAGCTTGGTACAAGAAGCCACAGATTCAAGTCGCCAGGTTAGGGTTTCCTGAAATAGGGGAACCCCCAAGTCATCCATTTTATGTAATGGGAATTTCCCTTATAAACCATCCAGCTATTGGGGTACCTCCATTTTAGGAAACCCCCGTGTCAGTTCCCTCTCCAAGTCGCCAGCATTACAGTGCCAGGTGTTGTTGGCTCACAAGAAGTTCAAAGTGGACGGTCGGTGGCATACCTGGATCGATTATGATCGCTTCCACGAATTGGTGCGGGCAGGCGTGGTGTGGACCTGCGGACGTGCTGTTTTGGCGAGATGGAACATCAGCTTGAAGCAACACCAGGCAACACCATATAAAATGTGAAGATTGTTGCATGGATACTTCATGGATTTGAGAGGAAACGATAAGGGAAAACGTGTGGTTTTCTTTGGTTGGGGATTTGGCCTTCTTTGGAAAACACACCGCTGAACGGCTTGTTTTGTTCGTTTTGCAGGATGGACATGTGATGACATCTGTGCAAAAAATACTCTGCCTGATTCCATTGCCTTCATCCGAGGAATGCCAATCTACTCCTAGCTACCCCACCGTGGACCGTAGTGATACAGACAATTGGGGCTGCACTTCCAGTGAATAAGGGGCTGTAGCCCGACGGAACCCATCAGATATACAGCAATGCTAACACACATGACATATCTCTATGTTACAAATAGTTGGGTCTCTGTGCCATTGCCGCGACAAAGGATGTAAGTAGGTTATTTTATTGGCCATACTGTGAATGTTGGACCTAGACTAGACAGCATCATCATGTATACTTGGTTGGTTTGAGAGCAGAGTACCACCGTTTCAATGAGTTATAATGCAATCCTATGTTTTGTTCCATCAAAATTGCAATTTCGGGGTATACAGGTATATCCCCACTTTCAGAGAGACCCACATATGTTTTTTTGTTCGTCACACTATGTTGTGCTAGTAGGATACTAGTGTCTACCATTAAATATGCAGTAAATCAATGTAAATCAAACTACCCGTCGTCTCCCATGATATTCCCATTATATATTGTTGGAAAATTGAGATGGGTGTCCTTCCTCTTTCGCTCATTGTTACAGGTGAAAAGGTGGTAACCATAAACGGGGATGTCACGAGATATGAATCACTTGGTCAATAAATAGAGGGGTCCTTAAAATCCTCTACAACCGATGGTTAAGTGATGAGAAATACGAGAAATTCTTAAAGGTTGAATCCCCAGCTTCCAATCATGACCTGACATCCTGACGTCACTGGAATGATGTTGAATGTATACGGGAATCATTCGCATAGCTGGCCGCATGATAACAACTATTTTCAACTTAGTGCATTCCTATAATTTAGCCAGATATGTACATAGTAAATAACTATCAACTAATGAGATATATCTAGATATATAACTAATCAGCTCATGACAATATGATTATATATATATATATAAACATTGTACAATATACTATAGTAACTATAGTATATATTATAGATATACATATTATATACAGTATATTATATATATATATACATTGTACAATATACTATAGTAACTATGGTATATATATTATAGATATACATATTATATACAGTATATTATATATATATATAAACATTGTACAATATACTATAGTAACTATAGTATATATTATATATATACATCATACTATATACAGTATATTATATTATATATATATATATTATATGGATAACGGTAAGGTCGACTTTCAAACGCTGCAGGCGTTCACTTCGAGGCCAAGGACTACTGGGCTCCGACCCCCGACTGGGCTCTCTACGGATCCGAGGAGGCGGTGCAGGGTCCGGCGGCTGCAATGAGGAGCTCCCAGTTGGACCAAGAAATCGTGGGAAAATCACATTTTTTTACAGGAAAATCATGGAACATCATGGAAAATCACATTTTCTTACAGGTAAATCATGGAACATCATGGAAAATCACAATTTGTTTATAGGTCAATCAACTTAATCAACTATATATGTCTATGGGATTCTATGGGCCATTTTCCACGGCATTTTCCATGGCTATGTTTGTAAACAAAGGAGGGGAAAACCCAACAGTTGTAGGGCATTTTAAGCAGTAAACATAGCGGATTGAAGCATGGAAATATTCCGAAATCGGGGATTGAACAGCCAACTATGATCCCTTTATAAATGGGACTTGTCAAAGGTTTAACCATTTACCAAGTGGGATGATCCTTCAAAAGGTGGATTATTTAACCATGCACTATTTAACCATCAAAAATCAGGCTCGAAACCAAGCCAAAACAAGGTTGATAGGCAATTTGTTAACATGGATTATATAATTTCTATATGTTTGGAAGCGGGAATTAGGACTAGTTTTTGCGAATTACTGCAAGTGAGGAGCAATGTATGTACATATATATATATACATGTATGTACAATGTATTATATATATATATAATATACACGTGCCTTTTTTTGCAAGGTACTACTGCTTCCCCGGTAAGGGTATCAAACAGGCATGGTATGGGTGAACCAAAATGACCTGGAGCCTACATGGGTTTGTCTAAACATATTCGGACAAACCCCTAAATCTGCTGGTTAGTCATGATTTTCCCATAGTTTCAGACGCACCCAGAGACCCAAAAAATCGTCACCGATTTTGGTGACCAGGCTGGTTTCGATCCCAACGAGTGCATGGCCTCAGCGGGCCATCTTCTAACAGTTTTGCTATGGAAAATCACAATTTTCAAAGGATCAACCATTTTAAATGGGTAAATCATGGAAAATCATGGAAAATCACCATTTTTAATGGGTGGGTAAATCAATGTAAACCAACTATTTCTATGGTCATTTTCAATAGCAAGGTGTGAAATTACCAGAGTGTATAATTATGGGGTTTTTATATGTTTACATTGGGGTTCTATTAGTCTATGGGGTTGATATAATATACAAGGATATCTCATATATCATGCCGTGATCTCACATTGTTTCTGAGATATCTATGATATTTTCCGAAACTATGGAATATCTGAACTATAGCTAGCACACATCTAAGATCATCTAAGCACATAAACCAATAGGAAACCCTGATTATATATATATAGTTATATAGATTCATATACGTACATATGTATAATTATAGCTATATATATTAAAAAACAATGCTCCTGTCTTGGGGGCACACCATGGTATGGTTGATCTCGATCAACCGCTGCAGCTTGATGCATGGATAGCCTTGACAAGGTTCTTGGCAACGCCGAAGAAAGATGGAAAAGTAAGATCTTATTGAAGAATAATATACATATTGTAATTAGTTTATCAATTTATCACTAATTATTAGTTTATCACTATTTATCTTACTAAGAATACTTAGTGATAAATTGATAAACTACCTCTCTATTGTTTTCTTGGTTGCTACAATGTAACGTCCCCCATTTAATCCATTGATAAGTTCCGTCTCTTGTCCAAAGGGTACCCCTGCGGCCAGAAACGGCGATATCAACCAACCCTTAACAAACAAAAAAAACACATGCCACTGTCTCTATCTCTATGATTCTCTATGTCAGTCTCTATGTCTTATGTGTAATGTATATATATATATACATGTATATATGTGTGTTTGATGTTTACATCACTGTGAGATTTCACCAAAGAACAGCAGCTTCCTTTGCGCTTCCATACGTCTTAGATCGTCTTAGCATGCTCCGCATTCCGAGGACGCGGGTCTACCACAATCGGACCAAGAAGAAGGCACAAGCAGGTCTTCTCTCAGAGGATGCGACGTGGACTTGGGACGTGGACGTCTGGATGAAGACTTATGTGTTGGAATCTGTTGGTATGTTGGAATTATGTCGATTAGATCTAGTGGATTTCTGTTTGGAATTAGGTTGATTAGGTCTCCTTTCACCGGATCTTATGATGATGACTAGATAGATGCTAGATGTCCTTGAACAACGGATCTGGCCATAGTCCTTTCATGGGATCCAAGTTCGCCTGGATTCAAGTCCTTCCAAGGAGGCGAATGTCTCTGCACTCTCTGCACGTCAGGAGCAGCGCAAGATGTACCCCAACAATCCAGCTGAGCAATAAGAGCCAGAGACGCTGATCATGTTTGATCGTCACATGGGATTCTGCAGCTAAGCAGGATCCTCACCGGCTGACCATGATGATCATGATGATCATGTCAGTGACACGTGGAACTTTTCTTTGTTGAAAGGATAAATGTTTATTTTGAATATGATGAAATTGCACTTTTTTCACATCAATTAGTTATGTGAAACCCCAATAAATTTCAGTTTGAACGTGGAGATTGGATCATCACCGGCACTTTTCATCCCATGTGGCGACTCCGCCAACTGGGACACTCCCTTCGGAGCGTCCCGAAACCCAAACGCCTGGCCGGCTCGGAAACCAAACAAACTTGGATGGCTGGGGGGTCTTGGGGAGTCATGATGACATGGCTGGTGGATGGTTTCATTGTTTCCTATATACATATACTTATATATAGTGTGTATATTAGAATACATCTTACACAATAAACAAGAATGGAAAAGAACATCAACATAGGTTTGTTTCTTTGTTGTTACGTTCGTGTATAGATACGCATAGATAGATAGTTCAAAGGATAGGTTGGAAAGACAGATATATCATGATGTATCCACATTAGATCCTATGATATGCCTGGGAAATATGTTCATCAAAGTGACGTGTTATGTATCTGGACGTGCCATGGCTGCAAGTTTCACTTCGGAGATTTTAGTTTATTCATACATATATATATATATACATGTAAAATACTATATATACATAATTAACATATTTATATATATATATATATTATATATATATATATCTACATATGTATTATATATAGCGCGTGAATATATATATATACATATATATATATATGTATAATATATTTACAAAGACGACACGCGATTGTCCAGCATGGTTTTGACCAAGACGTAGCCCAAGTCTGATTAGGAATGGTGCTATTAGTCTGAAGTTGTTCTTTTTCTGGGACTATAGTATCTTAAGGGTGTTTGACAAGTACAAAATCGATCACCAATGTGACTCATCAATAACTCATGGACATTCCCATTGGTCACTTCAAAAGCCATGATTGGTATGTCACGTCCATTATCTGTACCTCTCAACATTTGATATTTATTTTCTTATTTCAACTTACCTTGGATGATCATGAGGCAGTTAAATATACAATTAACCATTTCTTGGTGATGGGTGCTCTACTGGGAGGATCATCCCACTTCGTGACTGGTAAATAACCCCTGGTTGCCACGTCCCCATTCAGTGGCTTATCACAGCTAGGGTTACTAACCAGTCACTAGATAGCTAAGCTGGCTTAGTTATGCTTAGTTCACTTGGTTCACTTGCTTTACCAGGCTTGATTGGAGATATAACTAGTTGATGGGTGAAACTAAACCAACAGGCATAACTGGGGGCTTTGCCGCGAGGCGGTACGGCAACTGGCTTTCGATTTCCTCCAACGGCCCGTGCACGTCCACATTGGCGCCCTGGTTGCGGTTGGAATTTGTTGGTGAATCATGGTGAAGCGGTTTTTTAGGGGTTTAAAACATCAACCATTTAGTAATCATCAACCATAGCATTATGATTACTCAATGATGCTTGATAAATGGTTGATGATATGGATGTGCGGGACCCACAGGCTGTTTTTATGTGGTACCATCCGTACCAGGTGTTCCAATTTTGTTTGCGATTTCGTTGGAGGATTGTCCCAGCTGTAACTCCATTTAATGCTGGGATTTCCCGGCTAACATTGACAGAGACAGCCAAATGAGCAGTGTTCAAAACCCCTACGTAACCATTCTATAGGGATTATCATAATTCATTAGGGGAATCCTATTAATCCAATATAATGATAATGCTATTCAATTCTGCCTCTTCCAATCTACACGTTCCAGCGCACGAACACGGCTGGCCATGAAATCTCATTCTTGGTAGACGCTGCTAGACCAATCACCAATCAAACAGTCTACGAAACTGTCTTCTTTGCAAGCTGCAAAAAAGATGCAGAAACGTAAATTAAATTACTTAAACAAACAGCAAACAGTGGTGGGAATCGTATATATAATCATTAATTACTTACCATGTGTATATTCCTACCAATAGTATTCCAATAGTAATATTTTTTTCTTGGGGGTGTCTATGTTTACTAACACTTAAACAAATATTACTGTATCCCTTACTATCTAAGATAGTACGACTATTTTATATTAATTTATAGTATCACTAGTTTACCAATACTATTTACCATTACTACAAATGAACATGGTTACTATATACTTACTATCACAATACCATTGCTATGCTAACTTTCCCAAGTCCCACATCCCCAGCAATCGGCAGCGGTGACCAAGGTGAGATGAACGCTGCGAAGGCGAACACTGATGTGACGCAGCACGTTGTACTTCTAGAGAGGCCGGGACGCAGCCCCGTGACCCACATCTTAGAATAAGGGTCTGAATTTGATATGTTTCACATTGTTTCACAGAGATAGGGGAAAATTAAATAGATCACGGACTGATATTTGGGTTTGGGAATGGATATGAAGCTATTCACCAACCTTTCTGAGATTTCACCAACATGTTGGTCCTCGCAGACCTCACCTCAGGATGTATTCCCACCGCCAATGGATCCAATGGATTGATTTTCCCATCAAAAAAACATGGGGCTTTCCGGTTAAATTTGTCCCTTACACCAATCCATTGACATTGCTGTATGTAATGAGGTCCTGTTAAGTCCCCCATTCCTTGCTGTTTCTATTCTAGTGATTTGATTGCGCATCAATTGCTGGTGAAGGCTGACCGACAAAGATCGGAAGATCGGGAGCCTAGACCTTCCGGTGTCATCAAACAATAAACATGGCTGGGAAATCTTCTACAAATGGCCACTTGAAGAGGTGTGTCCACCAAATGCCGCGTAGATTGTCCTGTGCATAGGGTATGGGTATACCATCTAAACATTTACATGTGTTGATTGGCTCACCAGGGTGACACAAGCTACTGGTCGATGCTGGTGCATAAGGCACATTGGGGCACTTTGAGTATTTTGATCTCCAGTTGAAAATCCATGGATGTGAGGCTGTCAACACTGCAGTGTTGCATCAATGATTGTCCTTTCCTAACTGGGCGATGATCCAAATTCAGCATCTTTGCGGTGAGTCGAAATTACCAGGTATATTAATATTATGATTGATCATTCGCCAGGACAGGCATTAATTGCTTTAAAGGATGTATGATAGCACGAAAAATCTGCATGGAAGAGCCATGGCTATTGACCGTTAGGCCGTTCAAGGTATATGCCCTCCAGTTTATTGACATCGGACCTGCAAAATGGGGTGTTGGAAAAGTTTCCACTGAATAAACCATAGATCTACAAAATGTATTCCAATCCCACTCCCATTCCCACTCCCACTACTATTACTACTACTACTGCTACTACTGCTGCTAGTACTTACTACTGCTGCTAGTACCACTACTACTATTATTACTACTACTGCTACTACTACTATTACTATTATTACTATAATACTACTACTCTTTCTTAGCCCTGGCCGCAAGCGGCCTGTGGCTAGCAGCCGAGGCGTGGCCGTCTGGTCCTGCAACTCTTCCTCCTCCCAGTTCCCTCACCTCCTGAGATGTTCTCTGGTGGTCCTGAAAGCACAAATTGCACAGTCCATATGTGCAAAGCATACCCCAAAATATACCGCGAATCATACCCCCGAATCATACCCCCGAATCATACCCCCGAATCATGCCCCGAATCATACCCCCGAATCATACCCCCCCAGTACTTCCCGATTTGGGCACCATACAAAAAGACAAACCCATATAGATATACGGGGGTTCTTAAGTCACATGAGGGATCCCCAGTCGTCACCATAGGTTTCAACTGGAAGAATAGTTTCCAATATATGAATCAAATCTGTGGGCCAAGGCTCGACGAGATGTTATCACAGCACTTGGGAGAGGAGAGCACAGGGCACGTTTGTTAGAAGAGTTTCACTGTTGTGTCGATGGTGGTTACACCATCATTAGACGAGGCAAATAAAATGGGGATAGGCCGGATATGCAATATGGAATTATAAGATAATAGCAGTAATCACATGAATATAGATGGGATGATGGGATGCAGCTAACACAATGGTGCTTTGTTGCAGTTGCCTGGTAACGTTCAATGCCGTTGCCTGGCCCCTCCGGTGTCATCAAGCATGGTGTGTTGGACAATCTCAAGGCTGGATTTTCAGTTGCAACATTTGATTACCGAATGGTATATTATGGGGGTTTATATATTATGTATAATGGATTGTGTTACAATATGTTACAATTACAACTACTTAAGAGTTAGGGTAGAAACAGGTTTTTTGTCCTTCATGGGAGATGAACCTGCCATCGGTGTCCAGTTGCCCGCAGGAGGAACTGGCAATTGTTTTCGTCTCAACCAAGAGATGCGTCCAGGACTGGCCGCCTAGATCTGAAGATGTTTTGGGCGTTTGGAGGTTTGCTGCCTCGGTACATTTTGATATATTTACCCTCTGGTAAACGTTTACATAACTATGGAAAATCACCATTTTTCATGGGAAAACTCACTATAAATGGTGATTTTCAATAGTTATGTTAGTTTACCAGAGGGTAACGATCTATTTATATAATTACTGGGCACTATAGGATTGAGAGATGCTAGGTTTGCGTGACCCTAATCTGAGTGTGCGTTTTACCATAGCACAGCAATATACATGCTATATGTAGACACCTACAAAACACATAAAACACATATTATATGCAGGGTTGTTTGTTGGAGAAAGCTCTTCAAAGGTCTGGCAGCAAAAATTGACTATTTTACGTCAGCTCGAGCTTTTGTTTATATGTTTTAATTTACATGAATTGGTATGAATTGGATTGATTTGTCATGGTTCATATTTATTGGTAGGATTCGTAAGATAAGTATTTGGACCAATATTATGTGCCGTGGTCAAAGCATTTGGAATTTTCCCATGTTGGGGGACGCGCATCAATCCATGTTCTTGGGAGATTTGCAGTATATATATAGTTGTATATAGCGTACCCATTATCTTTGGATTTCAACGGCATGGGATGAGCACCTATATTAATCCGATTAAATCCACATGTTGACAGGACATCGCCAGACTTCTTTGGCATCATAGCTTCGGTGTTGCGGAGATCCATGGTGACAAGGCGCCACGGGTTTTCCCCTGAAGACTGAGGAACACCGTTGAAGGGGGAACCACATCATAAGAACATGTTCGTTTGAAACATGGAAAAAACATGGTGGATATGGCATTTTGAGGTTAGCTATCGTATCCACAGAAGAACAGATGTGAAACGTTTACGCTAGAGTGTGCTTTTGAGTGTGGGTAGTCGTTCCATTTTTTAGATCAACTTACTGTACACTGTACTCTATGTTTCTTTATATGGCAATATTGCTAGCTGGACAATCATTGATTATATAACATGATCTAATATTATTCTATATATGCATCTATGACTTTATGTACATACGTGATCATATATGTACGTCGAAAAATCAACTTCTACATATCACCCCCATGTACCACTCCCACTTGGGACTGTGTTTTTTTCAAGGACCAACGAGAACGCGATTTAGCGCTGCGCTCCTTTACCAACAAGGAGAAGAGAGTGCAGATCTCGGATGTTGTAACACTGGGATCGCGGGGTGAGACTTTCAGACATATCTTTATGGAGAATATATGGGGGTTTCCTGAAATGGAGGTACCCCTAAATCATCTATTTTTGATTGGGATTTTCCATTATAAACCAACATAAACCAAGTATTTTGGGGATTCCCCATTTAATGGAACCCCCCCATTTCATTAGGATTTTCCATAACAAAAACCATCCAGCTATTGTGGATTACTATGGACACCTCCACCGCCATCCCCATCCCCATGGATCTCCAATCCCGATCCCAGGCGACTGGCAATGGACCACCATTAGGAATGGGAGGTTTTGATTGTCAGTACACTTGGCCATTTGTGACGTGTTCCTGTTTTTGAAGGTGATGTCAGTGATGTCGATATCTTTTTTTGTTGGCTGACCACATCCCCATGTGAGCTCATGTGTGTTTGTCCTAATGCCATCAATTACCCGTGTTTGATCGCAAGAACAACATATTTGCTGCTTAAGCTTTCACATGTGTTGCGTAAATATATACGGCAAAAAAATGTCGGTGGCATCCAGTATGCTTCGAATATGTTCGAATTATTGTTGAAGAACCATTTGTTTGGTGGTTTGATAACCCATATTGGTGTTTAGTTTAACAACCCATTCTCGTTTTTTTTTTAGTTTTTGTTGGCTAAACTTCAGCCATGTGTGGCGATGAAATCCACATCCAACCGGCCTTGCGGCGAATTTGTTGAGGTGATGGTGGCCACAGATGTCGCCTCTCGTGGACTTGACATCAAAGGCGGACGAACGGAGGAAACGTCATGGGGAGATCCACAACTTCCACCAAGAAGAATACGGATTTATAGAGATATCATTGGGATATCATTGCGATGAGATATTTTTTGAAAATCAATCATGAATATCATGAGTATCATGAATATTCATATCATAGATATCATGAATATCATTGGGATGAAATCATTAGGATAATTTCGAAAATCATACGGATATACCATTTTCTATAGTCAAACGTGGCTGGCTATAAATGGAAGTTTCTAGCTGGGAAAGCCGTCTATAAATAGTAGATTGTTCCTGTTCATTGAATTCAATCATTGTGCCCAGCCTTATGACAGATCTGTCATGAGTCAGGGTATATCATATCTAGTATCTCTGTATACTATCTCTGTATACTATCTATGTATACGTACTATCTATGTATACTATCTATGAATACAAACTATGAATACTATCTATGTATATGTATACTATCTATGTATACTATCTATGAATACTATCTATGTATACCATCTATGAATATGCATGTTCATTTATTGTAATATAATACATTGATTGTATATCTACATATATATATATTGTTTTTGTGTGCATGCGTAATTGTACTCAGATAGATGCATTCGGATGCATAATTCGAAGCGGACTTGGACCTATGTTTGTATGCAGAACATGTACAGAGAGAGAGAGAGATACAAAGATAAACACGGAAATACAGCACATCAAGCTTGCAGTACTAAACTTCAATACACCAAGCTGGTATATTCGGACATCAACATTTTCCTCTCTTTCAGAACCAGAACTCGTCAGCCACCGAGCGGATGAGCGGCTCGATTGGCTGTACAGCTGCGAGGTGTCAAACTGGTCATCAACTATGATGCCGCCAATACTCCTGAGGACTCGGGACATGGCGGTGTGGTGCCCCACAGTTCGATCTGTTAGCGTTTGGGAAAAAAAAGCAGATCGAATAAACTGATATTGATATCTACCATAACCCCTATAGCTAATCCACTTCTGAAGCAACTTGGCGAACTTTACAGGGCCCCACTTTGGTTGATTAAATCATATTAAATCCTAATTTCTATGGCCAAATCATCAGGATGGTCAAATCTGCAGGACTATGTACACCGCATCGGTCGAACGGGCCGGGCGGGTGAGAAAGGTCTTTCGTGCGCTTCTTGCGATCGCGGGAAGCGAACTGTGGGCATGGTTGTTGTAAAGAATTGGTGGTATGCTATATACCAACGGTACAAAATCGAGTTATGTATAGATTTCTATTAGTATGATACCAGTATATACCAGATATATGGTGGTATATATCATTGGAATCCAAACAAATCATCCAAATCTATAACCAATCCATGTTGCGTTGGTCTCAAAAATGACCTCGGGGAACCCGTTGAGTTGACCAGATGATTAAAGGAGAAAAGCAACTTCTCTCGTAATGATAAAAGTTTGGTATAGATATCCTAGAAAGCCTGTTTGATATTTTGGTGACTTCAGTTTATAACGAGAGATTGCTGATACTTGGAGGGCCTTGTCTCCTGCTTTTCCAGTGTGTGTTGTCATCTCACTAGAGTACCATGAGCTCAGTGGTTGTCAAAATTTGGGATCCCAGTCTACAGACCTGTAAATTCACCTTGGAATTTCCCTGGAAATTCCATGGACTTTGGGGGGCCTTCTTCAGGTTTCTGTTCACCCATCCGTCAATCCGTCAGGTACACCTTCCTGGTGAAGGAGGATCCCCTAGACCTTCGAAAAGCGAAGGCCATCTTGGAGGCCGAAGTCTGCAGCAGATTTCCTGTCGCTGATGTGAACAAAAAACATAAGCGACAGCTCAGTTGGTTGAAATAAATGGGTTAAGGTATGGTTAAGATATGCTTCATGGCAAGTTTATGGATGCTTATGATGGATCTACAGAAAATCCTCTCTTGGAAATCCGAGTCAGTTGGGCAGGTGATGCAGACGGCAGAGCAGGAGGTTCCCGAGGTCCACCGTCACTGAAAAAACGGCAACCGGTATCTGTGTTGGAGCCCTGGTTATGGTCTTATCCATTGAATACATGGGCTTTAGGCCATTCAATACATGGGTAATGACTCCATATATCCCGGTTTGGTTGATGTAGTTGTAACTAGCTTACCACTTTGTATATACATGGGATGATCCCTGGGTCGCTTGGACAATTTGTTTCTCATCCCATGCAGTGACTTACCATTTACCAACTTCAGGGATTCTCCCCGGTAGGTGGCTTGGATTTTCACCGGATTCAGGCTAGAAATATAGAATGTAGTGGGATTTAGCCAACAACATCAGGATGTTTAAACCGATCCGAGCATGGGTCAAATGAATTACCCCAAACAATAGATGGTTTAAATCACAATTATTTATCAATGTTGCTTCGTATCATCACCTTTGCTGGTGAATATCCCCATGTGTGTTACATTGCATATCATCCCAGCCTCCCGGCCCTGCACTGGGTCGTTCTTAGGTGGATCAAAAATAGAGTTTCACCAAAATCACATGATTGAAAGGTACTCCCTTGCCCCTATTATGTTCATATGAATACTAATATATATATATATATGTATTATATACACACACAACTAAATACCAATATGTCCCCCAAAATGAGTAAACTCAGTCCTAAACCAAGGATTTCTTGGGGTATATTTGATATTTGGGCGAAGGGAGTGCCCAGTGCCCACTATTTGATGGCCATCAATTGGGATACCCATCATTTTTTGAGCAATTCCATATCGATTTACATCGGAAGTTGACGTGATTTACAGTAGTCAATCGAGATGGGAATGTTACCAAGCAAATACATACTGGGTGAGATACACATCCATACGATGGTCCACCAACCATTCATCACGATATGATTATAGTCACCCCTCAAAAAGATGGGACCATATAATTATGATTAAGTTATAATTATCACTAGTTTTGTATGATTCTACCTTGTTGGGGGTTGCGGTTACTGCATCTATATCCCATCCTCTCCACATATGTTTGGTTCTGAAAAAGTCACAGCTCCAGCCCCAGGAGCTCAGGGAACTGGTGGGGGTGAAAGCGTCCAAAGCCTCCAAAGGCAGGGTGCAGGTGAACATGCTTGGACTCGTAGCCATATGGGGGGTTCTTAAAATGGTGGATCCAATAAAGAAACATCGGTTTCAGTACTAAAATGGTCGACAATGGCTTGGATGATTTGCGGGTTATCCCGCATTTTAGGCAACTTCTATGTGAATTAGATGAAAATGGCTGACAATGGAGATAAATGAGGGGAAATGTCATGCTAGTCATGGGGGTTACCCCGCTGGATGCTTTATGGAAAGTCCCATAAAAATTGGGATGATTTTTGGGTACCTCTATTTTAGGAAACCCCCATCTACAATGATCACTAAACTCATGATAAAGATGATAAAGCGTGTATCGCGATGGCTCGATGAGCACTGACTTGATTGAGAAGCATCACCGCTTGCAAACTGGATAAACTGGGAGATATCAGTGACAGACTGTGTACCCCGGCCAAGAATCTTGGATCCTTTAGAGCCGTTAGCTGGCGACGTAAAGTCACTTGAATGAATTTGACATCTACTCAATGTATTTGTCCGTTCCTATCTGTCTTGTTTCCGGGCACAAACCACATGATTGTGCATGTTCTATCATGTTTTTTTTGGGGGGCGGGGGGTATTGTATTGTTATGGTCTGTTCATGGATATGCATAGTTTGTATATGTATACATCCAAATATCCACATAATTCATTGCAAATACCGATGCGATGCAATCACTTCTTGAGAATTATATGCGAACTATGCCCCAATCTATTTCCCCCAAAAATATGGGTAAGCTACAATGTGACCCCCCAGTTGCAGGTTGGATTTCATATATACAGTATCTACCACAAATGCTAGTATATGATTGGAGTTCAAAACTAGCTTTGCTATCCTGCCAGCGGGGCCCCACCTTCTTTAACTACCTCGAGATTGTTTGATGATGCATCTTATATATGGTTCATGAAAACGAACCATGAACAAAATATGGTCATTTAACAGCTGCACCATATTTCATGATATTTCGATGGTTTGTTGCTTCAATTCGCACCTGAAGATCCTAACCCCGCGTAAATTTTGCGGCTGCAGGTGGCAGGGGCAAAGGTGGTGGCAAGGCTGGGTTGGGAGCTGAAGGGTCGTGACTTGGATGAAACAACGAAAACATGCGGAAAAACAAAGGACATATCTGGAAAAAACAGGAAGATGATGGTGAGTTACCGTTAAATTAGCTAAACTATAAATCATTTTCCTATAAAATCCTTTAAGTTTAACTTTCTGAGAGAGAGAGAAAGGAAATTATAGTGCCAGTCGGAAGAGTTGGACCTGAACCATTCACACAACTGACACGTACTGAATGATGGAAAGAGACTGAAATCATCAAACCATTTGAATTCATGTATCGATATAGAAATGACATGACCATGATGGGACGAGACAATTTGGATCTGACCAATCTGACCTGTCTAGTTTTGCCACTTGACCTGCGCCGCTGCGCAGGGCGGAAAAAAAGGTGGCTTTAAGGCGTGAATTTTGTGAAAAGTGCTGACGACAAGTCGACAGGTGGACTGGATATGAGTCATGTGAAGCTGAGGCCTGGTGACTTGGATGACTTGGATGACTTGGATGACAGAATTTTCTCCTGGCCGATGGGCATCGATGGGCCCTTGACATATCTTGATCTTGACATATCTTGACATCACCGCTGTGATGTCCAGGGCGCTTCCAAGAGCAAAGTGCAATCCTCAGCGGTGTAAAAACGTCGTCTGATGCCTCAAATCATGGAGACCCTCCGGGGATTCCCCCAGAAGGTGTGGGCGTAGGGATGTATCGGAGCCAGCTATGGTCACCCTTTAGGGACTTTAGGGGCTCTCTCCATAAAGCCAAGTTGGAAGTCGCAGAAGATTTTGAGAGTATCTTGCGGAAAAACATGCTGTTGCTGTCAGGTAACTATTGAATATATATATATATATATATATCATATTAATTTTCATATATATATATATATATATCGTAATGTATTGGTATAAATGATATATATATATATATAGAAAATTTACCACCATTTATTACCACTATATAAATACACATTATATATAAACCATTGGATTTGGGATTTACTAAACCGCCCAATCTACAGAAGGCATTCTTTCAGACGACGCGTGATCCCAATGGACGAAGACATGATGGTTATTTGAAAATTTTGTTCAAGATCATATTTAGTATTTATTTAATGTTCATGATGGTTATTGAATGTTATTGATAATGATCATGTGTCAATTATAGACAGATCATCAACCAACCATCATTTGTCGATGATATCACCATGAGTTTGATGGTATATGCTATCAAGAAGGTGGTTCAGTCCCCATTATAGTAATGGTCTTTCTATTTTCACTATATGGAGGTTTCCTAAAATGGGTGCTGCCCCAAGTCACCATGGGTGTCACTACTAAAATGCTCTGACTCTAATGACTTGAATGATTTCGGGTAATTACCCCAATTACCCCTATCTTAGGACATGTCTTAATCCAACTGGGCTTGTTGCGCATGGCGTATCTCCAACGAATCATCGAGCAGCGTCTTGACACTTGGAACCTTTGACTTAATGTGGATCAAAACATGTATATATGGTTAATGATCCCATTAAAAGCCAGGCGGAAACAGCAAACTTCGCCAAACTCAGGTTCCCAACAGTGGGTGTTCTCCCTTTACCCCCATAGTTCATATATAGAATATAGAATGAAAATGGTTCATGATCCCATGAAAACCCTAATATTTCCCATAGATTTCTCCATAGGTTGTCCCATTCTCACCCCATGGGATCATGGGGAGGTTTTTCCGCCGACTGAGGGACCACCTCCTGGCCCTTTAGCAGGCTGTGCGCCCATGTTGGGGAGCTCAATGACGGCGATGTGACAGAATGTGGCCCTTGTTGCTGGAGATTTCACCTGGGGTAAACATGGGTAAACTAGGAGAGATGTGGAAAATCCATAATGAATTTGTAGATTCATTGTAGATGAGATTTCGAAGCGGAAACATCTATGGTTTTCCGCATCGTTCTGTAAACGTTTGGCCTAGGGAAACAAACTCATGGAGATGCAGGGCTTGAACTATTGAAGCAGCAGCAATTAGCATTGAACAGAGAAGAACCGATCATTTAAGATGATTTACCATCTGGTTATTTAACATAGCCATGGAAAATCACAATTGTTAATGGGTAAACCATCTATAAATGGGCCATCTATACCATGGCTATGTTAAATAACCAGATGGTAACCACTAAATATGGGGTTTTAAGTTCTAACGCATAGAATGGAAATGAACCAACTGAACTAAACACTAGGAACAAAAAGAACTCACCAAGACGGAATGAAATGGACATTTATCAGTCCACATTGTGTGAAGCAACAAACATTCAAAACCATCTTGAACTAATGACAGTGGGATGTTGAAAGACCGAACCAAAAAAAAGGAGTTGTTTTTTTTGTTTGAAAGGAATCATGTTTAAGTTTTGATTGTTTTTTGGATTGTTCAAAGAAACCAGATCTATTTCATGAGCAAACGTAAAGTTATCATTGGGACGAAGAGATATGCCTGTACAAAGGTCATATGAATTCAACTCATCCAGAACCATTTACACAATTGGGATGAAAGCTGATAATTATATTGCAGGATTGCATGTATTTATATACGTGTTACACTTAGTGTTGTTTATGTTGTACGTATGGACCACAAACATATATATATATATATAATTATATATATATATACATATGTATATATATATATATATATATAAATACACATGTGCAGATGTTTGTACATAGACGATTGACGGTTTGCAGCAGGTTGGTGATTGTTTTGTTCCTTTAATTTTCTATCCTACAATGGGAGTAGCGTCCCAATGACATTGATATTGGTTCGTTTGACAATAGGGTACCTCTAGAATCCAGTAGTTGATCATGATGTTCCCGATATTAAATTGCAATTTTACAGGTAACCCTCCAGGAAACTAACACATCTATGGAATTGTGGGCCCAATTATTGAAGACATTTTCCATAGCTATGTTAGTTTACCAAAGGCTATCCCGCCATTTGTCTCGCGAGCCCAGAAACGGCGGCCTTATGGGTGGATATGGTGGGGGAGCTCGGTGCTATATAAGAAAGGTTCTTGAACTGGGGGAACCCCAAGTCACCATGGGTTTCAATTAAAGTCAACCTTGCTGTTTAATTGGGGGGGTACCATTGAAGTATCATATTGTGACTATTTGAAGGGTACCCTCATAATTAATAATCCGGGGTTGACATTAAATATGGTCTAAATGTGGATGCCTTGGGGTACCCCCTATTTTAGGAAACCTCCAGATGTAGTTATAGATCATGATTGATTCGAGGTTAGATGATATACTGGACATGTAGTGGATGATGATGATGATGATGATAATGATGATGGTGATGGTGATAAATTGGTTGCTGTTCCTATTGTTTTGTTGCTGCCACGACATGTTTTTCTTTTGGTTGAGATTCCGGCTGCTTTTGGTTGCTCACACGTATTCCAGCATACGGATTCCATCCTTGCCACTATATTGTTGGAAGTTGCCATTTCCCCTAAATTGCATCACCTCCCCATGAATGAGTCTTGTAGAGGAATGGGATAGAAACATATAGAAACCCACACGTGTTCCTCCCAGCAAATAGAATGTACATCAATAGCATGATTGTTTTTCTTTTCTGCGCTCTTTTCTCCTAGTTTCTGCACATTTGGAAGTTTCATACGTACCAAGCTGCGCCTTGCCGCAGCTGTTACCACTTTTCACCGTGGCGGCCGTGTTTCCGGTGGGCCACGCGTGGCCGAAGCGTGGCTCGGTAGATGACCTGCCACAGCAACAGATTGTGGTTTGTTTTTTTAGTGGTTCACATGCCCATATGCTCCATGGTGCTGGAATATTTACCAACATTTGCCCAACATAAATCACCCAGTCATGTAGGTAAATATAACATATATGTAGCATATGGGATGAGCTTTTTTTTAATGCCTTGGTTGGGACTCCTATGGCCCATAGTAGGGAGACCAAGAAGTACAGATGGGATATGGATAGGGGTATTCTTACTGGCTCGCATGGTTTCCAAGATTCATATTGACATTATCTGTTCATTTGCCTGATCTCAAATTGGAAGTTCCAGAGGCCCCACCGCCTGCTGGACAAAAAGTTGGCACCTTCAAGCCGTGCTCAGGATGTCTGAGAATCGAGCATTTTCATCGTTTCAAGTCGAGGACCGGGGGGGGCGCCAAACCTTTTTGGATGGTCGTGTCCTTATCATGGATTCTCTGGTGGCGCTAGCCACAAAAATTGACATATGTTTGCAACGTTGTATATCACTGTGTTGTTGTTTAATATGTTTCTATCACAGTATATATATAGTTATAGAATGTTATAGATAGTTACTATTATATAATTATTGTCACTATCATGTATCGGTATTGTCATTATCATTACCATGATGAAGGTTAAATCATCCTACAACCGTCATGTAGTGACCATTGGTTACTAGCACAAGATTGTCACTGAGACTGTATACTGTTAGGATCATGACTATTGGGAAAACATCATGAATATTGATATAATTTCACCATCATTACTACTATTTAACATTATATATATAATGTGTAACTATATTATGAGTATTATCATAGAATTCCATGAGTTATCATAGAATAGATTATGAGTTCATGAATTCTCATAGAACATTCATAACAAAAACGATCCAGCTCCTGGCGCCAGGAGCCGAGTGGCCTGGATGGCACCGATGTCCTGTCTGTCCTGCACGAGGCAACGCCGGTGGGTGAGCGCGCGGACTGCAGCGAATGGGCCGGCGTTCCCGTGGAGCCACTTGGTGCTGGAGCAGAGTGGCTGCCTGGTGGATGCTGAAAATAGGGTATATTCCCAAACAAATAGCCATTTAATAGGGATAATGATCAGCAAAACCATTGGGTAAAAAGGGGTACACTATTTTCAGACACACCCATATGCGGGATATCGTTGGTAAATAATGATCAATAGTAAATCGTGATCAACTGGTTGGTGCTTTGGAACTGTTTTTTTTTTTTCCGTAGAAATGGGAATAGTAAGCCCAACTGACGAACATTTTTCAGAGGGGTTGAAACCACCAACCAGTAAATAATGGTGATATGTGATGATATAACCAGCATTGCTTTGGTGTTTAACCATCGAACGATGAAGATCTAGTTGGGATATGTTGGGATATAGATGGATATAGTTGATAAATGCTGGTTGTTGGTGATTAGTTTTGGGATTATACTGCCCAATATATTGGCCATTGCATATCATGATCCATTTGGGAAACCCTATGAGCGAGGCAGTGTAAAGGGACGACACACGCTTTGAAACACTGCTCAGATGAATGAAGGGCGTGGTCATTATATAAGTGAATCTATAGAATCGAACAGAAACTGGGTTTCTGAAGTGAGAGAAACTTATGTTTAAGTAAGTGTGAACTAACGAAAAAAGTTCGTTTCAAAACCGTGTATTTTATTTTATTTGTGTGTGTAAGAACAGACAGTTTCATTTTAGACTCACGGGTTTCAGACTATGACCGAGACCCTTCCCGGAGGTCCCCACCAAGAGGCAGATGCAAGTGCACTTTTTCACTCCAAGTTGGGCTCGGTAAATTGAGCCAGTCAGTTGATTGGCCCTTGAGCCAATTGAATGGCTTGAGCCATAGTTGCAACAGTCGGAGGACGTCTCAACGACTGTGAAAACTTTAAAAAGACCTTAGTGGGGGTGCAGTGGTACTCTGTGCATGTTTCCCAAACCGCACTCCCCCTTCCTGCTTGCAGGAATCCAGGTTCCCCAACACCAAAAACAAAAGCTTCAGGGGTGGCCACGTTTCCTCTGGGAACTCGCCCTTCCCCCAGCCAGAAGGGCGAAGACCCTCGTGTGCCATAGTCCCAGGCTGGTGTTGGTTCCCCCTTCATCCAAGGGTCGCGTGGAGTTCCACTTCGGGTTGACTCCAAAAATTGAAAAACTACAGCCCTAACTTCGTAGGTTTTGAATTCCCTCTCTCACCAGCGCTGTCCTCGAAGAGCGCCCAACGGTGTTCTTTGGGTCCAGCAGCTGATGAGCTTTTCCCTGTATTGGTCTTTTCCACCGGCAGCTAATGATCTTTTCCTTGGGTCTTGTTGATCTTTTTCTCCAGCCACCGATGTACTTTTCCGTGTGACCTATTTCCTTTTGGGTGAGCTTTTCGCCACATCTCTTGGGTCTTGTTTGACAAGGAAAACGGTGTATCCCACCCACTTGTCTTCGACCCACTTGGTCTCCCAGTCAAAATCCAAGATTATTTTTCGCTCGTTGCTGTCCAGGGTATTCCACAAAAATGTGACCCGGTAAGGATCCAACTGGTCGACCTTTTTCGGTAAAGTGGGGTGATCTGGATGAAATGAATTCTGTCTCCATTTGTAATGGATTCTTGTGATGATTCGTCCATAGTCCCCAGGGGCTGGAACATGCCACATGTCAATGGCCTGACCCTGTTCTTCAAAGCCTGTTACGGCCGGCGGCTTTGTCATCCATGCTGTGCCCTCTCCAGAGATGATATATTCCACCTCACGCATGACCACCTCAGGCATGTAAACTGTCCAGCTGGCTGGGTCTTCAGGACGTCGAATTAAATCTTGTCCCGGACGAATCCTTGGTCTTTGGGCCGGTGGCGGAGTCTCCGGTTCTGCTGGCCTTCTTGGTGTCTGGGAAGACTCAGTGTCCTCCTCCGGATGCTCCTTGTACCACTGTTCCCATTCAGCCTCGGTGTATTTGTTCTTCTTCTTCTTTTTCTTTTTCGGTTCCCATTTGTCACCCCATGCACCATCCCACCAATACCATTCTCCTCCATCCACTTCATAGTAAGCCGCTGCCTTAGGAGCTGCCTTAGAGGAGGAGGCTCGGGTCGTTTCTGCAGGTTTTTCCCTTGGCTCTGCAGGTATTGCCTTTCCATAGACTGATCTCATCCTTGCAAGGTAATCAGCCATTTTTTCTCCTTCTCTCTGTTCCTTCCATTTTCCCCACTCTTCATCATCGGTGGGTACTTTTTCCTCTTCCTTGGGAGTTGGCATCGACGGTTTTTTCGGTGGCGGTCTCCCAGGGGCTTTCATACCCTCTGGCAGCGGAGCTATCGGTCCCTTTGGGACCCTTTCCGAACCTCGCGATTCGGCTGTAGAAGGGCCAGGGCTTTTTTCACTCTCCGATCGCCTTGTTGTCGATTCCTTTTCCCTGTGTGGCGACCTAGATCGCCCTGTTTCACCCCGTCTCCGACGGTCTCTTCCTCTTTCCCTTTTATCATGGGCGCGATCAGCATCCCTCTCTTCGGTTTTTCTTCTTTTTTCCTTTCGATGATCTTCTCCCGGACGTGGTTCTTCTTCCTGATGTTCATCTTTTTCTACAGTTGGCGCCGCCGTGGAATGACCTTCTCCCCCACGTACATCTTTTTCTCGATCTTTCAGGGCCAACTTCACCATCAGTTCAGCTTGTTCCACCATTTGTCGATTGAACTGAGGAACCACCAGGAGTGTCAAATGGCTCATAAGCCATCGGAAAACTTCCCACACCAGGATGACCATCATGGCATAAAGTATGCCAAAAAACTGACCAAAGACGCCTTGCGAAACATCTTCACCGTCCATAGCTGTCACTGGTACAGCAAGGCAGACGAGGACGCTTTTGAGCCCAAAACTTTTGGAAAAATAAATTGCTGCGGACAACCCCAATTCCCTAACGGAAAAACACTTAAATCCCGTTGGTTGCGGAGCTATCCCCTTTGAGGTTTCAGGATGGTTTTTCCCCTTACCTACCACATTAGAATTCCCCAAAAACCCAATTCCCCAAGTTGCAACCAGATCCCACGGTTCTGTGGAACCCGACCTTGGTACAACTTCAGCAGCTCGATGTTCTTCTCGATCGGACCTGGCACAATCCAAGTCCCAAGGTTTCTCTTGTCCATCACCCAGGATGGTCTTAGGGATGGGTTCTTCTTTTTCATAACTGTGCAATTGGGCAACATGACCGTGATGATCTTGTACCCGCAAAACTTTCAAAACTGGTGGATTTTCATCCCAAAAATAAACCCTTTTTGGTTTTGAGTTACCCCTTTTGGTCTTATTACCCCGTTTTAGGATACCCCTAGGTTCTTCTTCTACAGGGTGTTCAACTTGTCCAGGAATGTTCTTCTTCTCCAAAAACGGTAAGACCGACTCCAACTGGAACCGATCCTTGACCACGGATTCAGTGACGCGATACGCATCAGCCAGTACTCGCACCAGCCTTCCAATGGCAGTGCTCAAGGCTTCATGCCGGAAATCGGCTAGTTCTGGATATTCCTCGGCCAGACCAACCACCTTTTTCACCACTGATACGCACCGACCAGCGATATCTCGGTAGTTGTCCCAGGAGGAAGTCTCCTGGTCTGGTTCTTCTGGACGTTGTTCTTCTCCCAGAGGTTGTTCTTCACGATGGTTGGACCCCATTGATGTTTCCTCATTTGGAACCCCGGAACCTTGGTGATTGACGAACCTCCAGAACCTTTCCCAACTGGGCTTCACAGCGATGATCTTCGTCAGGAAATCGGCCACAAGTTTTACCCCTGGAAGGTGACGGATGATCCAACTACCATCCTTTAACCGCTCCCTTAGGGCTGTTGCTCGCAACCGCAAGTGTCGAGTCCTCCACGGACCGTCAGGATTTTCCAAGATGGCTATTGCAGCCGTGTTGTCTCCGTAGATGATCTTCTGCCCGATTTTCCGTCCTTCCACGACCTCTATGAGAGACGCCAGAGAGTCTCCCATGACCATGGATTCCAAGTAGGACATCAATTCCCCTTCGGCGGTGCTCAACACCACAAAAGCTTGACGGCTGGCTTCCCATTGAACCAACCCTCCACCATAAAAACCTAGGATACCCTGCAGTGATCTTTCGCCCGCAGGGGCAAATGAAATGTCCGAGAACATTTCGACTTGCTGCATCTCCCGGTGAAATGGCAGATCATCTTCGGGACCACGATCATCACTTGTGCAAACCCCATAGCTGAGATGTTGAGTTTCGGTTCCCTTCAGGTAACCAAACACCTGTTGTGCGGTTTTCACCACCCATTTGGGCCGTTTGTTCACCTGTCTTCCCAATTGGCTGACGGCGAAACTGATATCCGGCCTTGTCCTTATGGACAACCACAACAACTCGCCCACCACCGTTTGAGCTTGTCGGATGTTTTCAAGTGCTGGTTGTTCTTCTTCCGGAAGTTCGGCATCCGCTTTCGTCATCGGAACCGGTCTTGGGTGTTCTACTTGATGTCGATTCAACAGATCCCGAGTGTAGGACTGCTGTCCCACCTTCAACTTCTTGTGATCCCCTTGACCGCTCCATTGGAGCTCGAACCCACAAAATCGAACCCAGCCTTTGTGATCAACTTCTTCAGGAGTGGAGCAAGTCCATTCTTCCTTCAGCCTCTTCAAGAAGCTGTGTTTGGCGTGAGGTTCCGCAAGAACCATAAGATCGTCCACATAGACGACCACCAAACCCACTTGCCGATATCCATCAGGACGTACTTCTTCTCCCGGAGCGTCACCACCTTTACACAGGATTCTCCACAAATTTCCTTCCGGCGTTTGTTCCAGCTTGTACTCCTTCTGCATCTCCCCCGGGCTTGCATCTCCCTGCCATGTGAACCGCCGCATTGTTTGGTCGCGGTACACTGCCCAATGGGCAGGGCTGGATTGAAACCCATACAGGGCCTTGTCGACAAGCCAGACCTCATCCGGTTGGGTAATCCCAAAATCAGTCATGATCCTGGGCGGCACCACCGCCACGGTTTTGGCACCTTGTTCCACCGGCCGAGGAGCCAGTAGAAAGGCGGTCTTGATGTCCGTCGTGGCTACATCCCATTGGTGATGAGCTGCCTTTCGCAATGCACACCTTATCAGAACCCCGTCCGCTCCACTGGCATACAGCAGAGAGGAAGGCATGGGATCCGCTTCCGGTGATGCCAAGTTGCCGCAGATCACAGCGCGACATTTGTATCTCCCTCCAGCCTTGATCACACAGACCAATTTCCCCGGCACCAATTCGGCTTCAGGGTCAATCTCGGACCTTTTGACTGGTCGGATAGCTTTTGTTTCTGCAGTCAAGGATTTGTACTCGGCGAGCATCGAGTCGTACCATTTTTCCTTTTCCATTCTCACCTTGTGGAGAGGGACTGTAACAGTTTGAAGTTGTTCTTCTCCACCGCTACCATCAGCTTGTGCTGAACAGACCCTTAGTTGGCACACTCGCCTTTCCTCTTCCATCCTTGCAGTTGTTACAGCTTCCAGTTCTTCTTCCAAATCTTCACGATGTTCTTGTAGAAGTCGTAGAACTTGTCCCTGTATGAAACCGTTTGTGGGATCCACTGGAACATTCGACAGTTCTTCCCTAATGGCTTCCACAACTCCAAGGTGTTGATCTTCTTTGACCTTCAACAGGTGTGTCAAGCTAACGTTTCTGACGATGAACTCCCCCGAGGTTGGACTTCTTTCGATGTGCTTCTCCCCCGAGTCTGGACCATCTTGTGCAGAAACCCTTGAAACTTTGATTTTTTCACTTTTGAAAAGGTTACCGGGCTCCCCCCCTGCTGACACTTCAGCAGGCTCTACTTTCATTTTTGAGATTTCCGGCCCAAGGCTGTCAATCTCTTCCACAGGAGCTTCCGGATCTTCTCGGTTGAGTTCTTCAAAAAGCAAGTCGATTTCATCAGGCTCTTCATCTACTTCGAGCATTTCGCTCGGTTCGTATGGCTCTGAATCTTCAGGTGGTGATTCGTCAGGAGGTGGTAGCGGAGCGTCCCCAATGGTTGGCGGCAACCTCATGACACCTTCTGGCGGTGTCTTGGAGTAAAGCCGTCTGTGAGGCCTTTCAGGATTGTCTTCTATCTCCAACCTGATGCGGACCCGCTCCCCTTCCTCACTTGGAACAACCACTTCTCGAGCATGAACCACTTTTCCATCTTTCTGTTGGACTACCCAACCCGAGAACATCATTGGACTCGGACACAGTAGGCGTCCTTCTGTGTATGGAGACGAAATCGCCCCCTTTTTGAACCATCTTTTTGACCGAACCAAGACGTTGGCCCTGAAGGGCAGCATTGACAGTACGGGCACCCCCAGTTTCTCCAACTGTTGCCTCATTCGTTCTTCAGCACAATACCTCATGGCTTGAGGCCAGTCGGTCACCTCACTTCCTGCCACGCGGAGATACAGACGGGTTCGCCTTTTAAGCTGATTGACCTCTGATTCCACATGGCCGTTTGAGGCCGGGTCGTCTCCCTCCGTCATGCTCTGTCTTATAAGGCGCTCTGAGCACCATTTTTCAACCTTTTTTGACAGTAGCTCTTTAGCCCGATCACTATGCAGACGGTTGATCTTGATACCCATCGTGTTGAACTTCGCGATGCATTTTCCCAGGGCGACTAGGATTTCACTCACATGCCTTGACCCCAGAAGTTCCACCAATGTCACGTGCCGTACATTGAACGGCTGCTTGGATTCTTCTACCAACCTTTTGACTTCTTCCGTCATCGGGTCGGGATCTCCTTTTTCTTCCTTTCCACTGTTATCCTTCTCCCCCGACTCTGGAAGTTGATGATCTTCTCCACCAAGCGGGCAATCTCCCTCTTCGAGACCATCCCCCCACGAGGGTTCCAGAATTTTAGGTTTCCCCTTTTCTGGGGATTCTTCACATGGCATCACGATGTCCCTCGATGGAGCCTGATCTTGTGGTTCTTTCGGTCGATCTTCATCTTCTCCTCCAGTTTTGGTGATGTAATCCGGGACCAAGGCGGTGGCCACCATTGCATACTTCACCACATCCTTCCCAGAGGATAAATCCCTGACCTTTGGAAAGGGTCCCACGATGTCCACGCTCATCGCCCATGACGACGTCGTAGCATCGCGTCTCCTCCGATGTGGAGACCTTGCACCCATTTCCAAAACACAAGTCCTACAATCCCTTCTATATGGTCGATGGCCTTGACGAATATGGGCTTCCCAGGCTTCCTCTGACGTCATCTTGGCCAAGTGTGGCTCTTCACCCGCAGTTTCATCGCCTTCCCGTTTGAGATGTCGGTGAAGCGCTTCTCGGATGGCAGCCCTTAATCCCGGTGCCCATACCGCCCAGGTGGACGACAAATGGCAACGGTCTTTGATGTCCTTTGGCAGGGCCTCGGAGTGCTTGGTGCTGCGTTGATCTTCCAAGTCTCTCATGTCCTCCAGGTTTGTGAGGCACGTGGTCGGTTTCCGTCGTGAGTGCCCAAAGCACCCTTGATCAAAGGATACCAAACCCATTCCTTGGTAGCGGAGCAGCTGCATTAACTCCGGCCATGCCCAAAAGCTTGGACTTTCTTCTTCGCGAGCTTGTGGAACATACGTCAACGGATCCTGTGGGCTCTCCAAAAGGAAAGCGGTTCTCACACGATGACGCTCGCGGCATTCTTCAGACCTTATGAACAGGCCAATTTGTTTCAGCAGCAGTGCTGCATCTGAATCAGCCAAGTTCTTCTCCCGGTCTGTCAATCCTGGTAGACCATACCGGTCATGGAAACGTCCACGCAATGGTCTTGGTCCCGGTTGTTTCTGCCTCAATCGGCTGACCGTCCGACAGGGAGGTCCCCCGATGATAGCAAGAAGTTTTCCCAGGCTTGCAAGTTTCCAAAGGAAACTCCATGTTCCCGGATTGTGTATATCTTGATTTCGACCTTCATTGATATCCAAAGTGATGACTTCAATCCCATTGATGGGATTCTTTCGCCATTCCTTCGCCCTTTCTCCAGCAAAAAGGTGGACTATAACCCCTTTTGAGGTGAGCAGCCTCCTTCTTTTGTGCCGGTTCCATGGTAAATCATGGTTCATTTGCGGATCTTCTTCATCTTGACCCCGCATGTAATTCCAAATTCTGTCCGGTGTTTCCGGAAATCGTGATCCCCACCACTTCTTGGTCTTCTCCGTGGGCTCTTCCAAGGTGAGCCGATGGTTGGTCCTCTTTTCCATTTCCATGTGCTCAATCTCAGTGATCAGAGCCAGAGCGTGGTCCTTTCGAACCACTGGACACCCAGACCTTAACCAACATTCTATGTTTCCCAGTCGTGGATGTTTCACAACACATCCTGCACGGGACCAAGTGATGGTGTATCCCAATTCCACCAAACCTCGAAGAGGTACAATTGGTTCCACCGGTCCCTCCGACAAGAGGGTTCCATTCACAGGATTTTGATAGAGCTGAGCAGCTCCATGTGCGAGTTCCACAGTGACCTGCACCGCGTTCTTGATCTCCTCGGTTGATCCCTGTCTCAAGGGGTGTGTCGCCCCACCATCCAATAAACCTGTTCCATCATCAAATTCAACTTCGAGATGATCCCCACCATGCCCCACCGATTTCAAGACCGGTCCATTGAGACCCTTCAAAAGGTTGGTCACTTCTCCCACAACCTTGTTGGCCTCCTCTGGTACAGGGGTTATAGTGACCGTGGACTCCTTCATCGGATTGATCTTCACGGTAGGTTCAGAATGTTCTTGAGCAGCACCTCCCTCTTTTCCAGGACCATTTTTCCTCTCTTGAGATCTTGAGCGGATTCTTGTGGTTTTGGCCACCTTTGGTTCCTCGGATCCACCTTGTGGACCTCGTGACTCACTTCGTTTTCCCGCCGGACAATCACGTCGGGAGTGTCCCCTTCCAGAACAGTTGAAACATCGGCCATCTTTGGAGTCCAGGACAGTGTGCGTGAATCGGCACCGGTCAGCATATTGGCATCCCTTATCTGTCAGCCAGTTGATGCACGCAGTCTTGTGGACCACATTAGCCGCGTTAATCGGCAGCTCGGGCTTTTCTCCCCTCCTTCCGGTGGAAGAACCTGCTGCGTCTTCTGGTTTTCCCTTTGAAGCGCCCTTTGGTGGGTTTCCAGATGAATCCGGCCCACTCATTGACTTCACCCCTACCACATTATTGGGTTTAGCCGCTGGGCCCTGTGTTATGTTCCCCGGTTGACGGAGAGCCATTTCACCAGCTTCAGCTTGAAGAAGTTCAGAAAACGTTCTGATCTCTTGCATTCCCGGCCGGAGATCTATGCCCAAATGCTGTCTCACCGAAGACAACCGGTAGGCAGCTTGAGCTCCCCCCAATCTGGCCAAGGCATCACTCATTTTTGCGACCACTCCGGCCAAAACCAGAGGATCGGGCAAAACCAATTGAAGTTCTTCGGCACGAACCACCCATCTTCTCCACTTCCGGATGGAGTTGACCATCTCTGCAGCATTATTAGATGGACATTTCCAGTCCACCAACATTTGCAGCAGGGCAGTTCTTTCCACTTGTCCCCCAGGTTGGAAGACGGTGTACAGCTTGAACATGACTTGACCCGCTGACATGTGTCTGTTCGCCACAAGGTCCTCGTAGATGTCCTTGGGGACGGCTTGAAGCAGCATACCCACCACCCGTTTCTCTGTGCGAGGCCACCTACGGGCCATGTCAGGTATCACAGGCGCCATCCGGAGCCTCATGAGTGGATCCGCTTGCAACCAGTGGTGGTATGCTTGTTCAACAGCAGTCATCACTACTTCCCACCATTGCTCTGAGGTGTAGCTCACATCCCCAATCATCTGTTGGGCAACTGTCAGCCAGTCTCCAAAGTCCAAAGATGTTGCATTCCTGTCCAGCTTCGGCAATTCGACCGATCTTAGCGTTTCGCCTGGTACTTCTCCCCCTGCCTGAGGTCCTGCTTGGACTACAGCTTGTTGTTGTTGTGGCGGTGCAGCTTGTCCTGGATTTCCTTGATGACCACCTGGGAGACCGGGATTTCCCTGATGACCACCTGGCGGACCAGGTGCTTGTCCGGGATTTCCATACTGCCCTGGCGGTGGACCCCCTGGCCAACCATAACCACCCATAGGTCCGGTGTTTCCTCCCGGAAATGCAAAAACCCCTTGAGGTCGATGATCTTGTCCTGCAGGTGCTCCTCCAACATGGACTTGAGGATTATACCATTGATTAGGTTGGTCACCGATGAAAAAGTGTTTTGTGTTTTCCGTGGCTCCCATGCAAGGAACTCCCATCGGTGGTCTTGACGCCGCTCTCTGCGGCATACCTCCCGGTGGTATTCCAATTAGCCACCCTTGATTCATATACACATCCATCGGCCGAAAACCTTGTTCGACCTTGGGCGCAGGAGGAACATTCCACAACTGACCTCCCGCCTGCATTTGAAGATCTTGATCATGGTGATGTTGAACTCCTGGAACTGGTTGATCTTGCACATGTTGTACCTGGGGTGGAACACCTTGAGGTGGCCCCACAGGAAAACCCTGCTCGACATTCTTCAGCTCCGGCGAGGCGGTTTGATAAGACCCCCCACTTGACTGAGAGCCCTTGTGACCTCCTCCGGCTTCTCGGACCCGTTCCAGGGCACGTTTCTCTTCCCGCGTGGCTAACCAATTTTCTCGATCTTGTTGGATCTCGGTCTTGCCCCGTTGAAAGAATTCCATCATTTGCTGTTTCAACTCCTCATACTTTTCCTTCTCCCTCGCGTCCGCCTGATCAATCAGGTCTTGCGACACTATGGGATAAGTCAGCTCTTTCACTGGAGTTTGTGGACTGCTCATTAGAGCTTCCACTCGCTTGGCAGCACTCCATGGATTCGTTTCCTCTGCAGCCATGACCCCGGTTACAATCCCAGGATCCACAACCGCCGTTCCCCACTGAGGCACCATTCCCGTAGGTGGCACTCCAGCACACATGGATTGCTGGGACATCCCAGCTACTTGCGAACCCTGTGTTCCACCAGTTGCGGTATACACCACAGGTGCTCCCGCTGGCTGGTAGATCACAGGTGAGCCTGTTGGTGCCGCTGGCACCGATTGTTTGACGCGTGCATCTTCAGGAGACTCAACAGGTGAACGTCCCGGTCGCTCCAAAAGAGCAACGGTTTCCACAACAGCAGCCGCACCTCCACTCACTTCAGTTGAGCTTTGGTGTTTTCCACCCTGTCCTTCTTCTCGATTACCCACAACAGGTGGTTCACGAAATCCCTCAGACATCCGGGCAACTACTGGTGTTTGTGTCATAGGCACTCCCGAAAGAGTTAGACTATTCACACCTGGGGTCAAACCAGACAACAGACCGCCACTCCCATTTCCTCGTACCACTTCAAGTCCAGGAGGTTCTTCAGGTGGTAAGGACACTGGTCTTGCGACTTCTTCCGCAACAGCCGGATTCTGGGCGATTCGTTCGCCCGCTCCAGCCCGGACCGCCGCAACCTGCACTAGGGCTCCACTTCCCCCAGCACCGGTCAGTGCCATCACACTTTCTCCAACTTCCCCTTCCATCAGTGATCTTCGGGTTGAGTCTGATGATCTTGTCCCTGTTCTTTCCCCATGTGCTTGTCCAGGTGCGTCCATCTCCTCCAGAAGCCGGTCCAGCATTTGGTCTGCCGTTTCCGCGCGTTCTTCTTTTCCATGTCCATGGGTCCCATGTTGTACTTCTTCAGCATGAGCAGCCGCTTGAACTTGGCGTTCTTGTCGACGACGCTGAGTGAAGTCGCTGCTCGACATTGCTTCAAGGCAGCGTTGGGGTTGGGCTCATAACCCACGGGTTTCAGACTATGACCGAGACCCTTCCCGGAGGTCCCCACCAAGAGGCAGATGCAAGTGCACCTTTTCACTCCAAGTTGGGCTCGGTAAATTGAGCCAGTCAGTTGATTGGCCCTTGAGCCAATTGAATGGCTTGAGCCATAGTTGCAACAGTCGGAGGACGTCTCAACGACTGTGAAAACTTTAAAAAGACCTTAGTGGGGGTGCAGTGGTACTCTGTGCATGTTTCCCAAACCGCAAGACTAAAACAACACGGGTTGAACTAAAGGCTCAAGCCACCTGTGATTGTCCGCGTGAGTTTTAGGGTGGATTTTATCCTCCATTGACGAGCTAGTTTGATGTTCACTGTCCATTTTCAACTCAAAGGAAAACATTGATTGTTTAAACCAACAGAACCTGCAAACTGTAGAGCCTGCAATCTGGATCTAGAATCACTGGCTGTTTGGTCCTGCTTGCATACCGAAATATGTTTCTGGTGAACCTGAAGTTGAGCCTCGTGTAGTGGTCAAAACAGCTCACTCATCCCTTCAAAAGAGATGCATCGTGAGCAATCAAAATTGTTCAAGTGGTTTGCAACCGTCCAGGCAATTCATTGTCCTGTAACTTTCCTGTCTCTCCTCCTGGCGAGTTTGAGACGATGACATGGATGTCAACCTGCTCACCTACATTTGATGCACAGTGAATGCCCTTCCGATCCAGAGTTGGTTTGCAGAGGGATCAAATACAGGGAAGCAAGCCAGAGACACTGATTACCCTTTGGTAATTTAACGTAGCTATAGAAAATCACAGTGTTTAAATTGCAAGTCATAGTAAGTCATATATAAATGGGCCGTTTTCCAATGTTTTCCATACGTAGCTATGTTAAATAACCGGAGGATAAAAAGGTGCTTGGAACAGAAGTGGCCACTTCGAGGGGTCTTCATCTGTTTTGCTGACAGGATGGAAGAAAGTCATCGTGCGGCCCTTCAGAGCAACAGTGAAGCGAAGCCTGGCCGTTCTTTTACCCTCTGGTAAACTAACATAACCATGGAAAATCACCATTTTTAATGGGAAAATCCACTATTAATGGCCATTTTCAATAGCTACGTTAAATTACCAGAGGGTACCATGTTTGACAAGCATCTGGGGCCGGGTGTTTGAACAGGGGATCGAACGAACAAAGGATGCAGATGTGACAAAGACGGAGATACTGCCAACAAAATTGTGGCTTCAGCAAAGTGACACAGGGATACGACCAACTAACCGGGATGTGTTTGCCAGCAACAATCGACATGGGTATGGGTCAATACCTATAGACTATAGATACCATTTTTAGGGGGATGAACATCCATTTACCAGCTATTTTGGGGTTCACTAGGTACCAGGGTTTTGACCCATCCCCACATGGATTTCCGAGACTTGAGCCTTTTAAGGTGATGTTTAACTGTGTATGCGACAATTTAACAGAGAAAATCAACGGAGATTTTGACATGTTGGACCCGACTGGAGGTTGGTGGCGGGGTAATTCCTGCTTCCCAGAAACATTCCTTCCGACAAACTTGACACTTGGGTTATTTGTGAGGATGTCATTTGTTCATTCAAAATCAGTTTTTTCTGCCATAGATTTTCAAAAAAAATGGATCGTGCTCAAAATGGTTCATCTTGTAGGGCAATTGGTGAGTTACTTTGGCTCTGCCAATAATGGTACTTTAAGGTCTCAGGGATTCCGTTTGCGGTTCAGGGCGTTATTCCCTTACACAAATAGTCCTATACTGGCAGGTGGTTTCAAATAGATATCAAATCATATCAAATCCACCCTCTTTACTCTTTCCTGTGGAGAAACAATTCTCCAAACTGACTTATAGTCTTGGAATCTCTTGGATTGGTTGGGGTGGCTCAACCATCAGCTACAGATCTATGAATATCATGCTTTTATATTATAGAAACAAAAAAACAACAACAACAACAACAACAACAACAACAACAACAACAACATGGTAGCACCATGCAGCACCAAGCACCCGGGACTGCAAAAAACCTCCGTGGCTCGAGGATTTTCAACATGCTGAACAACGCCTTAGGCGTTTCCCTCTTGGCAGTGAGCTGGGTCTGTAGCAAGGCGCAAGAAGGGCAGCTGACTACTGCAGGGATCCGGATATATCTGGATGATCCGAAGAGTTACCCTCTGGTAAACTAACATAACTATGGAAAATCACCATTTTTAATGGGAAAATCAACTATAAATGGGCCATGTTCAATAGCTATGTTAAATTACCAGAGGGTATTTTCCCTGTCACCAGTGTGAAGCTGAGGAATTTCAAGAATGGTTCTCATCTCTCAATGCTGAACCCCAAGCTGAAACCTTGAGATATTGCTGGCTTTCCTCATCACCAGGCAGGTGCTTTTGCATAGATAGGATATCAGGATATCCTTCGTCATCGGGTGCGTACCCCCAGTCATCATCCAAGTCATGGATGCCCATGACTTAGCGTTGAAACCTATGGTGACTTGGGGATCCCCCATAACTTAAGAAACCCCCAATGTATGTGTTTCGGGGTGCTGATCCACAAGAACAAGATGTTTGATTTTGTTTCCAGGGGCTTGGAATGTGTCCGCCTGCAACGTTGCCATTGCAGATTGGACTCCTACCAGCGTTGATGCTATATGCTCTCTCCTGCTTTCTGAATCGCAGCTTGGCAAACACTCCCCGGGTCCTCCAAGTAAAGACGTGGGTGAGAGCACCTCATGGGCTAAGCGCTAAGCGCCAAGCGTCGCTGTGAGTCGCTAGGGATTTTGCCTCCAGGTCAAAGGGATAGAACATGATTCGTGATGTAACTAGCAGAAGATTGGGGATCTATAGGCTGGGATGGTAATGGAGATCATTTTTTCGAGGATCATTTTTTTTTGCAATGCGTTGCTTTCCTCAGAATGGGATGACTCTAACGCTGACTCATTTTTTGACAGTAGACTCTGACTCTGTCAGTGCCAGCCACTACACGCAGCCGCAGCCACTGAGGTTATACATTGCTTCTGGTTTTTCGATCTTGCCAACTCTCCAAGGTCAAAGTGCATCTTGACCTCAGAAAACTGGATGCTTCGAGGCTTCCGAGATCCCAACGTAGAACGTGCAGCACGCTTGGTGTCAATGTTCAGGAGTTCAGCGTATCAAACGGGTCACATCCTTTTGTTGGAATTTGAAAGCACACATACATATATTGTGTATATATATATGTATGTATATCTATATATATTTATTTATTTATTTATTTATTTATTATACACACACATTTGGTACATGTTTGTCCCTTCAAGTCTCATTTTATTTGTGGCATTTTGTGGCATTACTCGTGGCCCTGTGACGACTTGTTTGTTAAGGTCTTATCCTGATGTGGCAAGATTTTGCTTCGGGAGCACTGGTTTTTCAGTGGTGGCGCTGATCATGACTTCTCAGTCTCTTGACGCTCTTGGATCTTGGGATCTTGGTTGTTTCCCTGTAGATGCCAATGTGACCAATGGTGGCTATAGGATAATGGGACAGATTTTGTCCTTCAACAGTGACGTTTAGATGAATGTTGTTTTGGTGCACCCAACAGTGCCACTCCGTTGGCATCAACTTTGATAAACTTTGGAGAGGCCCAAAGATCCAAAGATGCTCAGGGGTTTGTAGCCTCAAGACCCAGCAGAACATTATACATGAGTCTGTGAGCCACCACCAGGGGGAATTCACTCGAACATACTCGAACAGTAATTATATCGCTGTCGTGAAAAAAACTCATTTGTCAGACAGGCACCATTGATGCTGCACGGTCTGCATTGAACACTTGCATTCCCAACAGTTTGTCATCTCAAAGCCGCGATTTGCTACCCTACTTCAAGTCTTGGCAATGGAGGTACATCAACCTCCATGCTAACTTGCAAAAGAAGATACAGTAATAGAAGCTTCATAATACAGAAATTCATACCATACAGAATTTCATATCTAGTTATCCTAGTTATGAACCAATGTACCTGTTTTGTGGGCTCATTTTTTTTTAAGATTCTGGATCCAATCTCTGCTTGACTACCGCTGACCTTGACCTGAGGTGTTGCATTACCAGCACTGCATATGTCGCCCGGTTGAGCTTGGGTTTCCAAAAAAAGATATTTGGTAATTTAACATAGCTATTGAAAATTGCCTGTAGAAATAGTTGATTTACCCGTTAAACATTGTGATTTTCCATAGTTATGTTAGTTTACCAAACGGCAACCATGGTGAAAGAACCTTCATAAGTTGGGATATGGTGCCCTTATAAATATGATGAAATCGATCCACTTCTGACTGCAACTGCATTTCCAAGTAAGTGAGAACAATGGTTGGGGACTACCTCTGAGAATCTAACATCGTCAACAGCTCTGTAAAATCACTTTATTTAAAATGTAATTCTCGAACTAAACAGGCCATGGCTTCCATAACAAATTGTTGAATTACCGAAGGGTAGCCCATCTTTGGATACATACACAAAAACGAACAAATATGACTGTCTCTTTTGCTTGACAGGCGAGCCATTCAAGTTATACCCCTGTTGATTGGTTTGTAAAGGATGGCGTCAGTCTGAGGATTATGAACTTATCCACAATTCACTGGATACATACTTGTACCTTCCAGATCCATCCAGTAGAGGCACCCTGAATTTGATGGTTTTGTCATATCATCATTTTCCTGACTTATCATACTATTCCCTATTGAACTATATTAAAATGACAATTGTCCCTATTAAAATTGCCCTTTGGAGGTGTGCCCCATTCTTGGACAGACCTAATTGGCCTCCACTTGGTTGTGCATTTTCTGCATCTTCAACTACTGGGTCCAGCTCAAACATGATTTGCTGATGGTGATCGCATCTTGGGCTCCTTTTGTATATCCCCGCAACAGAAATTCATGGTAGGTATACTGAGGAGTTTGTCATCAAATCATTATAATTATGTAGGATGATTTTAATGTTAAGCCTAAAGATGGGGTTGATGCTTAGTCACTGGATTATGCTTAGCCCAAAATTGCCATGGCCGATGGCCCAAAATTATTCCAATTCTGGGGAGGGTTAAGAGTCAACATTTGTAAGAATGACGAAGATACATAGTAAAAATCCAAAAACAAAATTTCGAAACGCTAAACATGACTAAGATCCCGGAATTGGAGGGAAATTCTATAGGTAAAACTGCTACTTTCCTTGTGATTTTTGTGATCAAACTGCTACTTTCCTGTAGAATTTCATGGGTCCCCACTGGTAGGGTCACAGGTCGTCACGGTTGGAGAAGTGCTCTTCGATGTGGTGCCTTTGTGCCTGGGCTCAAAACGTTGGATTGAACCATGAAAAATGGTGATTTAGTAATGCTTTAGTGGGATATTCATGAGGATATGATATGATATGATATGATGGGATGTGATGGGAAATATATAATATAATCAAGAGTTGGATTCTATACTCAGTTGGCGGGTTGGTCATCAATCGATTCAGAGGAATTTATATACCCGTTATGTTTAGATTCCCATCATGGGATGGATTACCATAAGCATCCGGGATAACACCAACAGAAGGGGAGGACTTGGGCTACAGTACAAATTGCCAGCCAGGGGTCCTTTTTGATAAAAAAGTGGGCGTGTGCCAAGCCTTTTTGTAGTTTCATTCATTTTGTAGCGTTCGGAAATCGTTCGGAAGTTGTTCATTTCAAATCCTCATTTGCATTTTGTAGTTGTATATGTTGAGTTAGTTGAAGCATCCAACATAAAATCTCATTTGCATTTTGTAGTTGTATATATATATGTATATATATATGTTGAGGAAGTTGAAACATCCATAAAATGTCTGCATTTTGTGGCTCCTCCAGACTTGACCAAGAACAATTTGTAGTTTGCAACGGGACAAATATTCACATCCTCCACCGGTGCTCCCAAATAAGAACAGTAATTGAAGACGCTGCCAGTGCGTAACCTATAATTATTTTTAACCCGCTGCCAGTACAGAATGGTATCTAACAGCTGCATGGGGTCAACACTTGATCCAATCAAATTCAATCAATGACAACTACAAAATGTTTTCTGACAAGTATGTTGGTGGGAAATTTGGGATGGCATAGACCCAACTACAAAATGTTATTGGGAAAATTTGTGTTAGAATTTCCGATGTTCAGCTATTTTCAACTTCAGATGCATAGCTTTTTGTAGTGCATATCTTGAATTGTTTTCTGAATCAAATCAGGTTGTGCTCTGCATTTTGCAGGGCACCTGTGCAGCCAATTTTGTAGTTGCAGGTCGGATGCATTGTGTTCTGTACCTATCAAATTGCTCTGCACAACTCCTCCCCCCTTATGTAAACCCCCGATCCATAAGCAATGTGTGTTGACCATAGCACATATATATATATATAATGATGAGAAATAATAATTTAAAGAATGTAAATGATATATAAATGATGATACTTTTATTTTGAGGTAAACTATTTTCAGACAAACCCAAGTAGAACATATAAAATGCTAGTTGAACCTTGTTACGACATATAAGAGAGGGTGGTTCACAGGTGATTAGTGTCACACAAAGCTATAGCTAGATGGGAAATTCCAATGAAAACATTGCGCCAGCTCCAAGATGGGTGTAAATCTAGAAAACACATAGTTTTATGTAGTGGCCCCCAAAAAGATAGAAAGGTATAGACAAGTATAGAAAAGTCAAATCGAAATAAACATAGTAAGGTGATGAATTACTGTCCTATCTTTCTTCGGGGTTGCTTTATATATATATATATTATTTGTTGCAGTACGATGTACTGCAACCCTCAGCCAAAACTTGGGATTTTGGGAGTTTTTTTGGTAGAGATATACATGGGATATGGGACAACGATGCGATACCGTTTGGTAATTTATCAGTTGATGGAAAATGTGCCATGTATGTCTAGGTAAAACATCGAACTAAATGGACCCCTGGACCTTCCATAGCAAATTTTGAGAGGATACCCTCTGGTTATTTAACATAGCCATGGAAAAATAGCCCATTTATAGATTGTTTACCTATAAAAAAAATGTGATTTTCCATGGCTATGTTAAACAACCAGAGGGTAAGCCATGATATGTCATATTTTGTTGATACCTCTCCCTCTCTCTCTCTCTTTGTACTTGCCACTGCATATCTGAGCAAATCCCAGTTAGGAAGGAAGGGTGTCTATCTCGATCACTAATCCGACAAATTTCCCAAAAAGACAGAATACATATTTACGACGATGCTATCTGTGTTTTTCATTTTTTTTGAGCTTTCTCCAAGCCACAATTTTACTCATCAGTTAGCAGTAATTTATTTGATGACCTTCTGTAGCGTTGCGGTGACTTTGCGTTTGATCAAAAAAATGGTTCAAGGCAGAATTTGCAGAACCCCCCAACCAATTTGTAGGGCAAATGCCATGGTTTCAAACAGATTTTGCCGACAAAACTGACTAAACCAATTCCAATCAACGCAACAAGGTCAAGAAAAGGAGCAACGATGCTTGGCATGCTCCTACTTATGCCCTTCACTTTGATCAGGCGCTAGCACCGCAAAAGACAGACCGGCGAACTCTTTTCCGGCCGGAGTGAAAGGGTTGTGGTTTTCAGTAAGGAAGTGATGGAACGAAAAGTCACCCAAAGCGAAAAGCCTGGGCTTCTTATCTGACACGAAGCATCAAACCAGTTTATATAAATATATATATATATATCCCCCTTACCATTTCCACTACTAAAAGGGTGAACACGTGCTTGGTACCATCCTCTGATTCGTGGATAATTCAAGCAAAAAAAATGGACCCGTGCACCAGTTTTTGTAGTAAAAGGGTGTGCACTGTATCTTGTAGCGGCGTTCCATTTGGCACTCATAAATCGGAAACGCATTTTGTAGTGATTTATTTTGGGACGCGTTGTGTCGTACCGGAAACCCCAAAGCCCTCTTCTGCCAGTCATGCTCGGCCCGCGCGCATAATCAAACGTCGAAATGTGAGAAAGAACCTCGCTCTAGCAACAGGAGGCTTTATTTTCTAAGCCATCCAATGGTGCCATCAAAACCTCTCAAAAACAACATCAACAAGTGGCACCCCATAAAACACCATTCCACATCCTTCTTGCCATTCCATGTGTGGGTTAGTTATGATTAAATGGTGTTTTTGCCTATTATAACGCCAATATATGTCAATATATCATTTATTTATCCAAGATACTATGGAAGATGCCCAGAATAATTTTATGCGACATCTTCCCATTATAACTATCCCACCTCAAAAAAAAACATATCTGGATAAAATGTCCCTTGCTACAAAAAGGGGCAAACCATTTGTTACTACAAAAGGAGGTGTTCCCATAAAAGTTGTTTGGGTGTGAACAATTTTAAAGGGGACTATCTATACAATAATGGGAGTATAATATATATATAGTATAATATGGATAGTGTTGATTAAATGGGGATTACTTTCCATTAATAGGTCAGTGATGATTAAATGGTCTTTTGGCTTTTTGTACCGAAAATATGCCATATGGAAAAATACGATGGCGGGACATGCTTGGCCATCGTATTTTCCCATGTCGTTTTTTGAGGAAATTTGGGGTAAAAAATCATGGAATATGCCACTGAAATAATTTTATACGAGGTCTTCCCATTATAATTATCCCACCTATAAACCCCATATCTGGCTAAAATGTCCCTTGCTACAAAAAGATGCAAAACATTTTTTACTACAAAAAGATGTGTTCCCATAAAAATTGTTTGGGTGTGAACAATTTTTCAAGGGGACTATCTATACAATAATGGGAGTATAATATAGTATAATATGGTTAGTGTTGATTAAATGGGGAGTATTTTCCATTAATAGGTCGCTATGACCTGGGCCCCGGAAAGTAAACCAAAGATTTAGAGTGAAATTTCCAGAAACCATTTAGTAGAGAATCATGATTTTTCACTGCAACCCGTTTGCGAAACCATTTTGTAGTGACCCACATTGGCTTTTGATCCACCATCAAAAACCCCAAAAACATTTTGTAGCAGGGGGGTTGGTTCAGATTCAAGCAGCATTTTGTTGTATAAGGCTGTGTTTGTAAACGGTTGAGTAGACACAACTACCCTGCAGAATGCACACAGGGATCTAGTTCTGGATGACTTTTGTCATGCGCTGCATTTTGTAGTGACACACGCGTGCACAGACTTTTGTAGAACCCACTGCGTCTCCCTCCAGATAAGCCCCAAAAAGTTCGAAAAACATGCTTTTTATGTAGAGACTTCAAGAAGGAAAAATGGGACAGATTTGGTTAAAAACCAATCAATTGAATTTGAAGTTGTGCGCTTAGATCGTTTTTGTTGCCCCATAGCTTTGAGCATCGTAGCAGAAAACCTCTTGAAAGGTCAATTCTTGGAATCCGATGGAAATCCCAAGGTTGTATTTACTTGTGCTCGGCAAATACTATGACCTGGGCCCGGAAAGTGAACCAAAGATTTAGAGTGAAGTTTCCAGAAACCATTTAGTAGCGAATCATGATTTTTCATTGCAACCCGTTTTCACTACAAAATGGTTACGCAAAGTCATTTTGTAGTGACCGACATTGGCTTTTGATCCATCATAAAAACCCCCAAACCATTTTGTAGCAAGGGGGGTTGGTTCAGATTCAAGCATCATTTTGTAGTATAAGGCTGTGTTTGTAAACTGTTTAGTGGGCACAACTTCTCTGCAGAATGCACACAGGGATATATATATATATATGTATGAAGTATCCTTGTAGTGTACATATATTCAAAGTTGTGGTGGTAGATCATTGGGGTTCACTTAGTCCCGGAAGGATGATAATTATTGTTTCTACATCTCTCACTGCGTGGTGATGCGCCTAGTTGTTCATCTGGAGCCGCAATCTATATTCTACCAGGCTCGTTTCCTCATTCTTGGTAGGCAATATCCGCATGTTTCTCTCAGTTTCATTGGTTATATATTTGGACATTCTCCATGAATGTCAAGTTTTCACGACTTCTGTCCCTGTCTATTCGCTTTGGCTTGTGGAGTTCCCCCAGTATCTTCGTCAGTGGGTCCCATCCCGAGTTGTTCCAGCTGGTCGCGATCCATCGGGAGGTCCCTGAAACGCATCGCAATCCTCTCCACACTGGCAACCATTGTGCCCCAGCACTGATTGGCGAATTGTAGCCCTGAAACAGAGAACCGGAATGAAAAATCAGTGTGTCAGAAAATGGAAAACTCACATGGATATACCCAGAGAAACCCATTATATAAGTGGCCATTGAAATATGGGAAATACCAAGGTTAACCCTCAAGTTTGGTGGTGCCCTATTTGCAGTTTTATAAACCCATATTTAGATATTGAACATCCATGAGCATTTTGTAGCAGAAACAATGGGTTCATGATTTACATCTACGTCAGTTTACCTCAGGGTACCACTTTGACCTTTTGACATGAACTGGGAAATGGGATGCCAAGCTACAGATTGATTTTAAGATATGGCAAGTTGAAAAGGAGAACATGTGAACAAAAAAATGATGTGACTTGATGCAACCCAATAAAATGGGGATGCTGACCCAAACATATGGATTTTACGAGTGTAAATATATGGGTACGAGTCAAAATACAAGGTATGGATCAAGGCCCCGAACCCACACACGATCCATACCCCCCGATCCATACCTTGATCCATACCCTGCGGTACTGCATGATCCATACCTTGATCCATACCCTTGATCCATACCCCTGATCCATACCCCTTTCTCATTGAAGAAAGATTGATGCTGGCCCTAATGCTGCTTTTTATCCTAATACTGCTTCTGGTCCTCGTGCTGCTACTCCCGTTGCTACTCCCGTTGCCACTACTGTTGCTACTATCGTTGCTACTGCTGCTTCCGCTGCCTCCGCTGCCTCCGCTGCTTCCGTGCTGCTGCTGCTGCTGCCGCCACTACTAGTCATCTTCCTCCCAGGAGCTGCTGCTGCTGCTGTCGCTTCTGCTGCTGCTCCTGCTGGTCCTGCTCTCGCTGCTGGTGCTGGTTCACTTCCTCCGTGTGCTTCTGGTAGTTGGACAAATGCAACTAGTTGAGTAGCTACTAGCAATATTGCAAGCGCAGCTTGGAGGCTAGTAAGACCGGTTCTAGTTCCACTAGGTGCTTCTTGTACTTCTAGTGGCGCTATGATTACAAGTCCTTCTGTTTCTGCTTTATCTGGCACGTGTAGAACTAGACTAGACTTGAAATACCCCGCTCTCTTCCTTCACAGCCATAGCGTGAAAGCCGCCCAGATAGCGTGTCCCGATCCATACCCCGATCCATACCCGTTCCATACCCGATCCATACCCGAACCCAGTCACGCCCCAACAAATGCCAATATGAAAGTCCGATTCTATTACTACTTCTACTGCTGCTGCTGCTTCTACTACTACTACTACTGCTGCTACTACTACTACTACTACTACTACTCTACTACTACTCCTCCTCCTGCTCCTGCTGCTGCTGCTGCTGCTATTCCTACTCCTACTCCTACTACTCCTAGTACTACTGCTACTACTACTGCTGCTACTACCATTAGATTACTATTGACTTTTACTAGTACTACTGTTACTGCTACTGCTATTTCTACTGCTGCTGCATCTTATCCTTCTATTGCCACTACTGCTGCTGGTGCTGTTTTTTTTCTGCTCCCTCGACAAGCAGTGGTAACAGTTTTAGCAGCAACAGTAGCAGGAGGAGAAGTAATAGCAAGTCGGGGAGTATCAGCACAGCTTGTATGCTATGATGAGCCCTTCCGAAAGGGTACGGATCAGGCACCTTACGTAAGCACTCGCGATCCATAGTACGGATCACCGCGGAGCGATCCATACCCGATTTTTGACTCGCACCCATATGTATATATATTTATACACACGTACATACACAGAATTTGTATTGCAACCTAAACTGCGGTACAAATCGGACCCACAAAACTATTCATGCCTGGCAGCTAAGATTCGCCATTCGCCATCATCGCTGCTGGCTGAACCATCAGCACGTCCATGTCATCGCAGTCATACCCTCATGATATTTCATTATTGGTAATACAGTGAAACCGTCAAATCCCCAAATTATTCATAATTATTCTACGCTGCTTCTAAGATTCGAATTAAGCATTTATCCTGTACATACTCCCACCAATCTCTTGATTTCACATCTGATCTCTCCCACAGATTCCATGGACATCATGGACCACCAGAATCATCATATGTTTAGTATCCACTGGTAGCGTTGGGGGAGGGATAGCCTAGATTTCGAGGTGCATCGAGGCTTGCTTATTTCCCCCAAAATATCCCCTAGTTTGTGTGTGGTTGGCCTAGTTTTGGTGGATTGCGGGACAAAAAATGACCTAAAACAATCCATTCACAGTCACTCTTATGTACAGGTACACAAGAGTAACAGATTATTTACTGTACTGGTCCCGAGCCACCCCCAAGACATATGAATTGGGAGAATTGTCCTGGTCTGTATAGAAATTCTCAAGGTGGCCCCCCGAACGCACGATCGCTAAGTTGGTGGGTTGAAAGTTCAAAAACTGCGGTTGATGCTAGACTGATTGGTGGTTTGGAACATTTTCTATTTTTCCATATGCATATATATATATAATATGTATATATATATATATATATATATGGTTGGTGGTTTGGAACATGAATTTTATGACTTTCCATATATTGGGAATAATCATCCCAACTGACTTTCATATTTTTCACAGGGGTAGGTATACCACCAACCAGTAGATATATCGACCTCGTCCACGGGATGAAACTATGGCCCAACACTTACATTATCCCAAATAGGGGTACTTATTCCCAATGTCATGTTTACCTCTATTGGGGATGGGTTATTGTTGGGTTTACCACATTAATAATCAGGATAATTGATTTATTAATAGCCATTAGTTAGCCATTAATTAGCCATTCACCGTTAATTCACCATCCATTAACCATCGTTCCCATATTATGTTTTCCAATGTTTCCCACCATTGCCGTCATTGGTTGCCTAGGCATGTCTCCTGGAACTGCTGTGCATCGCTCTGCCGTGCTATTGGGATGTCTTGGTGGCTGGAACCAGCTCTGTACAACGCAAGATGGAAGGCCGGGGTGACTTCCAATGGGATCCCCTCAGAGATTACGGTATAGCTTATACAATGTGGGGCCCCCTAGATAGTTAACTTCGTTTATAACTCCAATAAGTATGATTTATGGTACTTATAACTATCCCAGATGCTCCATGTATAGAATATTTACCTACATTTGGGCCATTTTTGGGCGAAATGTAGGTAAATATTCCATACATGGAGCGTTTGGGTATAGTTCATGAGGCTTATTAAGCAACTTATACGTGGGGGGGGCCACATTGTATGTATCGGAGAGATGTCTCAGAAAGTTGACCATGAAAACTGATTCTGACAGTTATGGGATCAATATCATGTTGATAATGATTAGAAGCCACTGCTGGGATGATTGGATGTCATCTTTGCTGGTGAGGATGCACGTTACACATTTCGAAGCCAATCGAAGTGGGGATTTTTGGATCCTGGAAGTTTTTGGAATATGATGCTCAACATGTCGGACAATGTGAATGTGGGCGCCCCTATTTTGCGTTGTGGTTTAATTTCACCCATCTAACTATGTATGCCAATATATGCCATACACGTACATACACATCCATACACCATGTTGTAAACTTAGTGAGACAAACCAACTTACCTATCTGGGAGCCCCACATGTTAGCCTGCAATGGTGTGAAACAACAAAAACCAGGATAATGATAGAAACCAGTCAGAATGGGAAAGATAAAAATCATGGGGATACAATGGGCTCGATATAAGAAAATATGGGGATGTAAGTAGCTGAAATGGTGGATATTGCCGACACTTGGATGGTTTGCCAAGAGGACAAGCAATGCGGGGATTTCAAACCAAGCAGCAACTTTGGACGTTATAACTGAAGTTATCACACAAACAAATGGCCTTCACTATAACATGCCAGTCTGGGACCATAGCTGATTTGAGACGGCGCTTACAGCCTCATGATGGTCCACAAGTTCCAACAATGGTCGTGTACCAGAAGTTACAGATGCAAGAGTTGGTTGGGATTATATGAGTGGATTGTGTATTGATATACTACCGGCAAATGACTTGGGTTTGTGGGAACATACCCTGGTGTAAATCTAGGTTCCATGTCATCTGCCGGAAACTAGTGTTTTTAGTGGACCTTAGGAGGGTTCATTTTGGAATGCGGGTATGTTGTGTGCACTAGGTGACATGAGACTTTTGTTTGTCATTGTAGCCGTTCAGCGCTGCCAATTCCCTGAAAATGAACCACTGAATGTTTTAGAACTGATTGTGGACATAAATTGATGGATAGAAACTACTTTTTTGAACATATTTTGGCAAAAAAAAATGCATTTTTTAAAAAAAAATATATTTTCATTCCAATACCTTGAGAATGATCCACTGAATGTTTTAGAACTGATTGTGGACATAATTGATGGATAGAAATTAGTTTTTTGAACATATTTTGGCAAAAAAAAATGCATTTTTTTTAAAAAAAAATCATTCTAATACCTTGAAAATGATCCACTGAATGTTTTAGAACTGATTGTGGATACAATTTATTGAAAGAAAACATTTTTAAAAAAAAACACAAGTATTCAGCAAATATGTGCAATTTTGACATTTCAATATCTTACAAAAGCAATTTTTTCTAGTTTACAAACTATAAAAGTGACATTTCTCATTTTGCATCATTTTCCCCGTTGTGGCCTCCCGTTGTGTCCCCCTCTGTGGCCCTGGAGGACAGGACCCGCCCTGAAAGGCGAACCCGCTCGGTGGCCTCGGCTCGCTGGCGCTACCAGTCGGGGTTCCGCCAACGCGCGCGCGCGTTAAACGGGAAAAAAAGTTCATCCCAGTCAGTTCTACAACATTCAGTGGATCATTTCAAAGGTATTGGAATGAAAATTTAAGAGTTTTTTTTCAAAAAAAAAATCGAAAAAATGAAATTTTCATTTTATAAAGCTATTAAATACATTGGATGCCCCACCTCCCACGGTAAATTCTTCTTCTTGTCTCCGTACCTGCCAGTTCCGGCCTTGGAAGTCCCATGTCATGTGGTAAAATTCCTCCTCCCGTCTCCCTGCCTGCCAGTTCCCACCTCCTGTGGTACATGTTTCCTCCCTACCTGCCGGTTCCGGCCTTGGAAGTCCCATGTCATGTGGTAAATTCGTCTCCCTTGGATGTCCCATCTCCTGCGGTAAAATTCCTCCTCCCGTCTCCCTGCCTGCCAGTTCCCACCGTCCCATCTCCTGCGGTAACTTCCTCTTCCCGTCTCCCTACCTGCCAGTTCCCACCTCCTGTGGTACATGTTTCCTCCCTACCTGCCAGTTCCGGCCTTGGAAGTCCCATGTCATGTGGTAAATTCGTCTCCCTTGGATGTCCCATCTCCTGCGGTAAATTCCTCTTCCCGTCTCCCTACCTGCCAGTTCCCACCTGCTGTGGTAAATTCCTCTTCCCATCTCCCTACCTGCCAGTTCCCACCTTGGATGCCCCACCTCCCACGGTAAATTCTTCTTCTTGTCTCCGTACCTGCCAGTTCCGGCCTTGGAAGTCCCATGTCATGTGGTAAATTCGTCTCCCTTGGATGTCCCATCTCCTGCAGTAAATTCCTCTTCCCGTCTCCCTACCTGCCAGTTCCCACCTTAGATGTCCCATCTCCTGTGGTAAAATTCCTCTTCCCGTCTCCCTGCCTGCCAGTTCCCACCTTGGATGTCCCATCTCCTGTGCTAAATTCCTCTTCCCATCTCCCTACCTGCCAGTTCCCACCGTCCCATCTCCTGCGGTAACTTCCTCTTCCCGTCTCCCTACCTGCCAGTTCCCACCTCCTGTGGTACATTTTTCCTCCCAACCTGCCAGTTCCGGCCTTGGAAGTCCCATTCCGGCCTTGGAAGTCCCATGTCATGTGGTAAATTCCTCTTCCCATCTCCCTACCTGCCAGTTCCGGCTTTGGAAGTCCCATGTCATGTGGTAAATTCGTCTCCCTTAGATGTCCCATCTCCAGTTCCCACCTTAGATGTCCCATCTCCTGTGGTAAAATTCCTCTTCCCGTCTCCCTGCCTGCCACTTCCCACCTTGGATGTCCCATCTCCTGTTGTTCCCTACTTGCCAGTTCCGCCTGCCAGTTCCCATCTTGGATGTCCCACCTCCTCATCTTGGATGTCCCATCTCCTGCGGTAAATTCCTCTTCCCATCTCCCTACCTGCCAGTTCCCACCTTGGATGTCCCATCTCCTGCGGTAAAGTCCCATGTCATGTGTAAATTGGCTCACTTGTTCCCATGTCATCTGTCAAAAAAATGGAAAAATGCCTGCCCGTTAAGCCGGCGCATAACTCCCATGTCATCTGTAAAAAAATGGAGCAAGAGAAAGAGGGAACATGTGCTCTTTGGTTGTTTGTAAGTCCCAAGTCATCTGCACCTGGGATATTTCCAATAGCAAAAATTAGTGAACCTCCGAAGTCAAGAACTTGTCCAAGTCATCTGCCCTTTTGTCGAAAGGGTATCTTTGAGTCCTATGTCATGTGCCTTGTGAGCGGTCGTTTTTGCACTTATCCGACCCTATGTCATCTGCCCCTAGTATAGTATATTTGTACATGTAATATGTATGTATAATATATATAATTATAATTATATACATACAAAATACTCTAGTGTCTCTAGTGTAAGATATTTATTGAATGTCATACACACTTTCAGGAGAAAACCGTAGATTCACTTCCTCCATGCAGAGTCGCCTTTCCTCCAGGTTCTTGCCAGCCGCCACTCACCAAATGCGACGAGGGCTGCTGCCTCTTGCTTTTTCAGTCGCCGGCATGCGTACCCTTTGGTAATGACTAACGTAGCTATTGAAAATGGCCATAGAAATAGTTGATTTACGCATTAAACATGCTGATTTTCCATAGTTATGTTAGTTGACCAGAGGGTATGTTGCTTTGTTAGTTCAGACAAGTCATGTTGTATACAGCGGAAAAAGCCAGATCTAGAACGACGCTGATGAACGTTAAGCATCAAATAAATGGGGAACCTCGGGAACATGGGGATGTAAACCAGCATGTGGACGCACGACCACTTGGAGTGTTATCAGAAGCATCCAAGAGTGGCAAGCAACAAGAGCAATACCAAAACCAACAACATTAAAACCAACTCGCTAACAAATTCAACATGTTGTAGGTATTTGTACCATTTGTACCTTGGTTTATGAAAATACTGGGACACACATATTATAAATTATGATATGATCATCACTCGCAGCAAACTCATGAGGGATGGTCCGGGATGATCAAACCAAATTTAGGATGAAAGGTTCATAACTCGATACTCGCCGTAAGCAACTTCACATGGGGTAGATGTACCAAAACAGATATAACAGATATTTATCATGACATAAATGACATAATTTCATCAGAAAGGACTGTTGTGGCCGCCCAAATCTCACACTTAATATGTATAAAGAATACTTCTTGTGAGATTTGGGTGTCACAACATTCCCTTCCGATAACTTGTGTTCTTGTGAGATTTGGGTGTCACAACATTCCCTTCCGATAACTTGTGTGTTGATATCTGTTCAAGCCCCAAGGATTAATCTGGATTAATCTGGGACCAAAAAAACCAAAAAAAAAACAAAAAAAACAACAACAATGTTTTCAGGACTACTTGGATCAGGGCTATCTTTAGACTAGTCTCCAAAACATTGTTTTTTTTTGTTTTTTTTTGTTTTTTTGTTTTTTTGGTCCCAGATTAATCCAGATTAATCCAAGCTAATCTACGATCATCAGATCTATTTAACATTTAAGTACTAACATGTGGTTGGCTAATTTTCTATATTCTCTGGTCATCTGCCTTTATTGGCTTTTAGCGTCGCTCTCTCTGTGTCTGGACTCCTGAAGCTATGGCATGTGGTTGGCTAATTTTCTATATTCTCTGGTCATCTGCCTTTATTGGCTTTTAGCGCCGCTCTCTCTGTGTCTGGACTCCTGAAGCTATGGCATGTGGTTGGCTAATTTTCTATATTCTCTGGTCATCTGCCTTTATTGGCTTTTAGCGCCGCTCTCTCTGTGTCTGGACTACTGAAGCAAGTTAATCTAAGATCATCAGATCTATTTAACTACTAATTTCCAACATGTGGTTAGCTAATTTTCTATATTCCCTGCTCATCCATCAAATATAGGCCATGTCGTTTGAATCCACAAGTAAGCATTAGCACATGGAAGTTTCCTCAAGTAAGGATCCATCAAATATATACCATATTGCTTGAATCCACAAGTAAAGATTGGCACATAGAAGTTTCTTCAATTAAGGATCCATCAAGTGACCCTCCAAACAAAGCCTGAGTACTTTATGCCAGGCGCAGGTTCATGCAAAGATCATATCATTGTCTTTTTACCATTTTGGGACCAAGCATCCATAACATTTGAAACATGCTTCTTTGTTGCAGGCAAAAACCTGGGGATACTTGAAACAGTTTTGGATTTTCCATATACATTTTTCCAATAGTAGCTAGCACTTCAATCTCTATATGTTCACTGACAGTTTCCTCCAAAGATTCTTACTTGAGATTTACATGTGATGCTCTTGGATCTGTACAAATGCTTACTTGTGAATACAAAGAAGTTTATTGTTTTGTTTAAAACCTCTTGACTTGAGATTTACATGTGGTGTTCTTGGACCTGTACAGGTGTTTACTTGTGAACACAAACAGAAACTTGTATTGTCCTGCCTAAAACATCCTTACTTGAGATTTACATGTGATGTTCTTGGATTTTTGTGGTATATTAGAGCATCTTTACTTGAGATTTACATGTGTAGGGGATGATCCTGGGCCTGTACAGATGTTTCCTTGTGAGCCAAAAGAATCTTTTATGGTTCCTTGAAACCTCTTTACTTGAGATTTACATATGACGATCTTGGATCTTTAGAGATGCTTACTTACTTGTGAACAGAAATAACCTTTTATGATTCTTCAATCATTTTTGTAAACAAGTGCACTGGGCCTTTGCACTTGCAATTGTTTCAAAGTTTTGGGAAAGGAAACAAGTTGCTGGCATTGCCAGTTTTGATTGCATCACACTATGAATTTTATATGTCCATATTGGTGTCCAAAGGTTTGGGAATCAGTGGAATCAAGTCCAAATGTATAATCAAAATCCTTAAAAACCACATGTCAGCCCTTGAATTTTCATATAAATTTTATATGAAGTTTATATGCAGTTTATATGCAGTTTATATGCAGTTTATATGCAGCTTCAAAACTACATGTAGTTTATATGCAGTTTTGACCAAACTACATGTAGTTTATATGCAGTTTTGAAAACTGCATATAAACTGCATATAAACTACATATAAACTGCATATAAACTGCATACCAAAAATCTACAGATTTTGAATGATTTTGACATGCCTGGAAAGCTGAAAGCTTGAGATTTTGAACTGCTGCTGCAAGAAAATTTGTGATTTTCAAGGATGACAACTTAGAAAGTAAAAGTATATATACACATGCAAGACCTTTTAGGCAGACCACTAGCTGAACCAAAGATACTTTGATGAAATGAACCTGAGGGCCATTGCTGCTAAAGTTTCAGATCCTTTTCAAAACTTGGTAAAGGCTGCAAATAATGTTTCTCACGAAATAATTTCATATGTGTCCCATGACATTTGTCAAGACTGCCTGGAACTTACCAAATAAAATTGCAAGACATTTGGCTAAACAATGGTTCAAGAGTTATTCATGACTTTTTTGTGTAGGTTTCCCAGTGAAATAGTTCATGGTTAATTAAAAACTTGACAACAATAGTTAAAAAAGAGGCGGCCACAACAGTCCCCTCCCAATTTCATCCCAAAGTTGAGAATGATGTGTCACTGGGTAGTGTTCTGGATGTAGCTGGAACACCTCGATACCCAATCCCACACCTTGAAGACGTTGCCACGTGTCGACACGTGCTTTTTTTCATCACAACCTCACAGCGTCACCATGGTGATGATTGTTACTATAGGGGAAACATCTCCAAGCGCCAGGTTGGTGAATTGTTGTAATTCCATTTCATTTTTTTTTTTTATGAGAAAAGCCTTCTTATATCAAACAAATTCCAATTAAATGATTGGTAAATTTCTTAGTTAGCTGACTCCACATTTCCCTCCACTATATAGTGAAATGATGCCTGTCACGCAGATGTTGGTTGTTTATCCCAAGTATCTTCCCCATCTTTCAGCACAACATGGTGTTCCCCATGGTTTTTCTCGGTTAACTATATGTCAATATGTTTACCATAAACCATATGTTAAACTCGTGATTTCACTCAACTCAGCTTCAATCCCGTATTAGTTGGTTATACTGTATCATATATCCCATTAAGATTCACTAGTTAGTCACTTGTCACTAGTTATCTATATATATATAATTATAAGATATATATATATATATGGTTGGTGGTTTCAAACATTTTAAAACATTTGTTGTTTTCCATAATATATGGGATAATCCTTCCCATTGACTTTCATATGTTTCAAGATAGTTAAAACCACCAATCATATATATATATATTATCCCTTAGCATCCCTTAGCCATGCATCATGTCGAATTCAAAGGTGGAGAACCTAGACCCATGATGTGGTTCCACTTGGATATGAAGAATCTCGTTGAGGCCCAGGGTTTCCACGTCGCACTTTTGGTGCAGAGAACGAGGTGAATGCTATGCTTAGAGGGGTGGAGATATCTATACTTACTGGGTTTATACTGGGTTTATACTGGGTTTATATATCTTTTCATCTATGTTCTATACTTACTGGGTCTATACACCAACCAACCAACTTGTAATGTGGACCCACCTTGTATACATGCCACCAACCAGCAATGGGTATGCAATGGCCCTGCATGTTCTGAGTGGCAAATTCTTGAGCCAACAGGATCCACGGACACACAGTCCTGACAAACAGAACTAGATTTGTTTGTGTGAAAATTGGTGATGAAACTGTTAAACTGAATATGGAACCCAAAATGACCATGTTTGATAGGAGAATCATCTTACCACTAAATTCTATGTTACATGTTGAATTTAGGGGTTACTCAGAAAATGATAATTTCTAGTGGAACATCTCATGATCAGAGGAGCCATTTGGGCAGCCTTTTTCTTCAGACAAAACCAGCATTTCCGCAGGTGATTCCAGTGATATTACTGGCCTATGCCACCCAGTCAGCAACTCCCATCATTCTTGACCCTTGGCCAGGGCACCAGACCAAACGGCGAGATTAGTTGCCCCTGTTTTGACTAGTGATGGGTTACTTGTGATGGGATGTAGTTTTTATTTAATGAATTCAAGGTGGGGATTGGATCCGAATGCAGTTTCTATACTGAAAGATGGGTAACACTATGGATGCATTCCTTGCCGACTGACATGGTGTTGGAGCAGGATTTTGAAGGAATGTGCAATGCAAAACGGTAATTACAATATTGATGGTCACATTAAAACCTGGAACTTCTGCAATGAATCCAGTTGTGAATACGATGACATACAAGGGCTGCAGAAAACGAGGCAAACAAACCTAGATGACACCATATTTTCCATAGTGTCCCAGAAGTAAATATAATATATGATAGTTAAAATATACATATAACTATATATATATATGTATATATATATATACACTATATATATACATATATATATATATATATAAAGTCATATGGGTAGTCCTTGGTTACTTTAAGTGCTGACTGATTTTTCTGGGCAGATCATAATCGTCATTTCTGCAGGTGGGTTGAAAGCACCAACCAGTCGTTATTTCAATGATTTGAGGACTGATTCATACTTTTCAGATGGGTTGAAACCACCACACTGTGGTTTTTATCTGTAGATTCTTCAGGAGCACTGGGGATACAGCTGACACAGCTAAACACGACAGGTCCACAAAGGAACTGAAGGATCATTCAAAAAAAGCCCCGCCCTAGTTTTTTAGATGCTGCCGAGGCATCTTTGAAAGACGATTCCTGGGAGAATGTCCGGAAGATTACTGGTTTTGTCTCTATTTGTCTCTATGCTTCTTGGTCGCCGATCTGGTGCTGAAGAAGGATCTATGAAGTCGATAAGCTGGGTGAAAAAATACTACCCAGTTCATTTGAGGATCGTCAGAACCCATTCTGGGAATCCCTGGCCTTGAACTCTTGAACAAATCGGTTGAAAGTCGATTAAGAATCATGAATCCAAGATTAAATACCAATGTTCATTCCTCCTGTCAAATCCGTTCAATCTCATCCGAAGGTCATTTCTGCTCTCTTTGGCCATTCGGTCTACTTGCGCTTCACCGACACAACCACCAACAATGCTTTGACAACCATAGGTGGCTTCGATATGGGCAGAATCGTGGGTCCATTCATTAACTTGCCGCAACTTGCCTCATGCTGCATCCTTGTTGAAGTCCATTTAAGGATGAACGGGTATGGATTCACCATGATTCACCTATCTTTGATTCTTTGATGATGGATCTTCACCTTGTGGGGAAGCTGAGTTTGCGAAAAAAGAGGCCTCTGACTTAGAGTTTATTGTCCATGTAGTTAGATGGATGCTGATGCCATGCGATTGGATGTGATATCATCACCAGCTACTGCATTGTGGCCAATAAAACCCCCTGTGATTCCCAATGGGAATATTAGTATGTACCAGTTCAAAAAGGTACAGTATTTGCACAAAAGAACCCAGCAATTGTGGGAATGCGCACCACCATGAATATATCTAATATTGGTAATTATAGATTAGATACAGACTTAGAGACATATTGATATATATATATATAATATAATATCTATATATATATATATTGCTTTTGGTTTACCAAATTTAGGATTTACTGCCGTTCTCCTTTTGCTCATTCAGCACGGCTTTCTGTTCTATGACCTCCTGTCGACACTGCCAAAAGTGGGAGGTCGACAGAGGAGGCCTTTGTGAGCTTTGTCGGGCTATATTTGGAGTACTCAATTTGGTTGGCAGGCCAGAATTCCTGCCGGAAGATTTCAAGTTTGCTTTGGATATCCAGACCCGCTTGCTAGGGAGATTGGCTAGCAACCTTGGATCTCCTGCTGTCTTTGCAGCTGTAGGAGATCAATCATTTCCTCAACATCCTCCTTCTTTTGGTTCAGGAGGGGAAAGGTTTCAGGAACAACCCCAGTCACGATATAGGCCAGCGGCAAGTTTACGCAACCCTTCACCATCCCCAGATCCCCGGGTGGGAAGTGTTTGCGCCAGCAGAGACCAGGATCAAAAAAGGAGAAGGAGAGAGGACTCCCGTGACAGCGAAAGATCAGTGATCCCAAGAAGGAGGAGAAACAGCCCATTAAGTTGGAAACCTTCCCTCCGCGAACCTGCAACAAAACCCTTGCACCTTCGCCCCGCCAAGGCTCCTGTGGTTGTACCTCCTCGGGCTATTGTTCATAAGAAGGCCGACTATAGCACAGCAAGGCAGCCCCCTTATCACAACAGCTCAAAGGCCCCAAGCAGGAGGCCTCCCTCACCTCCACCTAAACCTACTCACCCTCCTCAATCCAAAGGCTCAGGAGGAAAGTCCAAAGGCAAAGCGAGGTCCCCCTTCCAAGGCAAAGGTCAAAACATTTGGGCCTGGACCCCTTCTGAGCCAAGTTGGGGCTGGACAAAGACCAAGAAGCCCAAAAAGAACCGGGGCTTGAAAAGGGTCGAGTGGTGGAACGCGAAAAAGCAAACACTTATTGCGAAAAGCCACACGCCCCCTATCCCTGTTCCCGCAGCTGCAGCTAGCGTCTCTGACACTGCATCTGACGAGGCGTCTAGTCCTGAGGAGGTTTCGGACACGGATCCTCCTGCAGCTCCACCTGACCCGGACAAGGCTGGATTAAACAGCACCCCAACAGCAGGGAAGGAATCTGGCACAGCAGATCCCACAAACAACACCCCCATAGAAATTCTTGAGGACAGGCCTGCAACTACCCAAGAAGAGCCCCGTCAGTCGTGGGCTGATGCCTCTGAGGAGGCCCGCGGCAGCCCGCCCCGGAATTCTTAAAGCGCCAAAGGCAGCACCCAAGCCCCGCTCCAAACCATCGGCCAAGCCAAAAACTTCTCCGCAAACCTCAAGGCAGAGACGCCAAGAGGCCCCAGAAACAAGTTCTTCATGGAAGCTAATCAATCAGATTCCCCCAGAAACATTGCCTCTAGGATCCCGGAAGCACGTAAAGCTAGCCTACGGGGGCGAGAAAGGCGAGGCCAACATTCTCTTGAAAGACCGGGTGGAGGACGCATATGGCCATTGGATTGGTGCTCAGGTGCTAGGGACCAACGTGGCAAGCCTGCGTCAATGGCAGCTCATGAACCCGGCGGACAAAGTTTATCTTGGAACCAAGGTGGTGAGAGAATCAGAGAAGGCAGAGGAGATTGGTTTGGGTTATCTGCTGGAGGTGAATATGAACGAGGCGACCGTGACAGAGCCTTGGGCCGAGAACTGCTCCGTTCCACTTCCAACCCCACCAGGAGTTGCGGACGAGAACCCCGATCTCCGCCAGAAAGCAATGCAGTTCGGCTTCTCCCCCGGCCAAAATTCTGCAGGAGCAGCAGATCCCCCATCCCCAGGCGAAGGTCCACAGGGGCAAGCAAAAAAGAAAAAGTCCAAGAAACAGCAGGTCAAGGAGATGGTACTGAAGTCAAAATGGACACCTGCACGGACTCCCCTCGACCCATCTTACCGCCGCCCGATCAAAATTCGCATGAGTCAGAAGCGCAAGGCCTCCTCCAGCTCAGGGTCAACAACAAGGAGCTCATCCACCTCAGAGGATCGAAGCTCAGATCACCAGGTGCACCGGGTGGCGAAAAAGCTGCCGGGGTATCTAGCCCGTTGTTGTTGCAAGGAGGCGAGCAATCTCCTGGCCCAGGATGTAGGGGAAGAGGGATCAACTTATGTGGTGATGCAAAAATATTATCGCCAGATCTTGCTGCGACGCGGTGGCAGTCGACCACTTCTTCGCGAAATGGCAACTTTGTCATGGGGAATGGACTTGCTTCTTCAAGGAAAGATTTTGCAGCTAGCCGATTTGTTAGCACAGCGACTGAAGGCATTGGAGTTGATTCAGCAAGGGACAACTGGGGATTTGGCTGCTCAGCTAGAACTTCTTCCCAAGGAGAGCCAAGGGCTCTCCTCTCAGGCGGAGGCCAGGATAGCAAAGTCAGAGTTTTTCCAAGAAACCAAGTTGGCAAATCAATTGAAAGGAAAAGGAAAGAGGCCTTTTGCGCCCCCTCCTCCCCAAGGGAAAGAAGGCAAAGGAACGGGAAAGAGTTGGGACAAGAGAGGGACAAAAGGCAAGAAAGGAGATCAGCCACAGAGCAAGATGGTGGAAGTAGGGCCCTAGTGGGGACAGCATGTGACATGCACAGGGCGCTGAGCCCACCTCCTGGGAATTGGGATCCTCCTGGCTCAAACAAGGAAGGCTCAAATTCCCAGAAGGGCACGCATGGATTCCAACGTTCTGAATCCAAATCCTTTCGACGCCATGGCGCATCTTTGCAGCGCGGCAGCTTGTGCAGGGAGGCGCATAGTGAGAGAGGGTTCGGATCACTTGTGGCCAAGGATTTGTTTGGGTTGGGCCCACACATGTTGCGGTTGCTGCCCTCAGTCCAGGGTTCTGTTGGCAAAGCTATGCAGGACACCTCCACGGAGGATATTTTTCCCCTCCCTTCACCCCTAGGGATACAGCCCTTTGGGTGTGAAGTTTTGGAAACCTGGGCTGAGGGGGTGGTAAGATCCTTGAATTGGTTGTCCTGTCGTTCGTTTTGTTTGGGCAAAGGTCCCCCAAGTAAGAACCAAGGGTTGCTCTTGCGGGAAGTTTTGGGAAATTTGAAGCACCTGCAAAGCTGGAAAGGGGTTGACCTTAGTAATTTCCACCCCCAAGACATGTTTAACCAAAAATTGGTTAATGCTTACGGGGTTGAAATTCATGTTGCACATAGCGTTCGGTGGGAGAACATTAGCCACAGCCTTCCCAAGGAAGGTGTTGCAGGCATTTTGCCGGCCAGAGATGTTTGCATAGGAGGCTTCAATGATTTCATCAATAACCCAGAGCAATGGTTAAAGCCTCCTCGGTTTCGAAGCTGGGTGAAACCCCCAAAAGTCATGGTTTCTGATGGGGAATGGCCTAGGGTTGTTGAAGGCCTCTTAGGCCGGGGGTTGTGCGGTATAATGCCATTGAGTGATGTGCTACATGTCGATGGCGCGCCCATACTAGGTGGGATGTTTGGTGTGCCCAAAAATGAGACCACGGCGGAAGGAATAGAAATTATGCGACTTATAATGGATTTTCGACCTTGCAATGAGAATTTTCTACACTTGGGAGGGGACCTCAGTACCCTCCCGGTTTTGTCTCAGATGTTCCAGCTGGAAATTCGCCCCCATGAATCAATTGTCATTTCAAGTGAGGACATTAGAGCCATGTTCTACATCATCGGTTTACCTGACTGTTGGAGGCATTACTTTGCTTTTTCGAAGCCGGTTCCCCAACAGTTTTGCCCGCCTAACACCTCTGGAACATATATCCTCTATAGCCGAGTATTGCCAATGGGATTTTTGAATTCGGTGGCGGTGGCGCAACACCTCCACCGTCAGGTGGTGGCGCAAGCTCTCAAAGGTTCCATCAGCAGCTCGTGGGAAATCAGGCGTGACCAAGAATTTCCCCGTGCTCGGCAATATTTCAGAACATATTTAGATAATTTTGATGAGCTCTGTATTCACTCCAAGCAGATTCTGTCAACAGAGCATTTGTCTCTGGTTGAGCTCCTTCAATCCAAGTATTCCGAGCTGGGAATCCCTCGGAATGAAAAGAAGGCCGTCTCAAATGCGGAATGTGCAGAAATTCAAGGGGCAATCATCAATGGCGAACAAGGGACTTGCTCAGCCAAACCTGACAAAATTTCTAAGTATTTGTCCTCCTTGGTTTTTGTACTCCAACGGAAGGAGGTCAGCCGCAAGCAGATGCAGATGTTGGTAGGTGGTCTGGTCTATTTGTTTTCATTTCGGCGTCCCCTCATGTCAGTCCTGAACGAGGTTTGGGTTTTCATATCAAGTTTTTCAAATGACAAGCAATATTTGCCGCTTCCCCCAAAGGTTGCCCAGGAATTGTTTGCTGCCTTCTTCTTGTGCCCTCTGTCATTCATGGACTTTCGGCAACCTAGTAACCCCGTAGTTACTGCAAGCGACGCTTCGGAGTCAGGCGGCGGATTGTGTGCAAGTGTTGGTTTGACGCAGGCTGGGCTTCATGCTAGCAGGGGCCTGGTACGCGGAGAAACCCATGAATCTTTCCAAGACGGGGGCATCCTAGTAATTTCTGCTTTTGATGGCATAGCCAGCCTGCGGGTGGCGTTGGACGCCTTACATGCCAACGTAAGCGGGTACGTTTCTATTGAAAAAGATCCCGCTGCACGGCGCGTGGTTGAAACACATTTCCCTTCCACCATATTTGAGGAGGATATATGTTTGATTACGCCTGATCGAGTTCGGGAATGGGCAGCGCTTTTTCCCAACTGCAAATGTGTCCTCCTAGGCGGTGGGCCTCCTACTCAAGGAAGGTCTTTCTGGAATGCAGGGTGCCCAAATATGTGTCAAAAATTTTGTGAACTTCGATGCTGGGTCACCGAAACTTTTTCTTGGTGCCCTACATTTTCTTTACTGGAAGGTGTGTCTAGCATGTCCCTAGAAGATAGGCAGGAGTATTCTAAGGTCTTTGGTATTTTGCCTTATGAAGTTGATTCCAAGCAAATTTCTCTTTGCCGTCGGCCTCGGCTCTGGTGGTTTAATTGGGAAATTACAAAAAAGGAAGGGTATTTCATTTACCCTCCTGAAACATCTCACTCCAGTGATTATGGTGCTATAGTTTTGGAAGCCCCAATTTTGCCTTCGACTTTTATCAAACCAGGGTGGAAGCTAACAAATCCAGAAGGCGCATTTGCAACTTTTTGTACTGCCCAGCCCAGCAAAACGCCTCGGTTTAAGCCGTCAGGCCTGGCCAAATGCACCCACCGAGATTTGCAGGCATGGAAATCCGACCGCCATCGGTTTCCTCCTTTTCAATACAATTATTCCAATGGTGTGATCCACAAAAAACATGGGTGGCGCATGTTGACCATTGAAGAAAAAGAGTCAATCATGGGGTTCCCCATTGGTTTTACATCTCAAGCTTGGAATAAAACGCAGCGATCCAATCGGCCCCAAGATTTTGATGATTGCCGAATGTCACTGCTGGGGAATGCATGGCATGTTGGTGTGGTAGCTGCCTTGTGTCAACCCTTGCTTTGCGCTCAGGGCTTTGTTCCAAGCAGAACAATGCAGGAGGTAATGAACCTCCTTAGGCCGGGCAACGCGCCGGATCTGGCAGGGCGATTGTTGCGACCCACTTTGGAACACCCTCAGCCATTTGCGGCGGTAGTCAGTAACCGTGATGATGAACTGGAGTTAGTTCGAAAATTATCCCACTTAGTTTCGGCTAAGGGTACAGATGTCATGCTCACTGCTGAGACAGAAGTTCTGCCAAGGGCCCATAGGCTCCGAAATTCGCTAACACCGAAACTGTGGCGATGGAAAACCATATGTGGTTGGAGGTGGCGCCCGACAGAAAATCTCCACCCCGAACACATCAACAAGTTAGAGATGCGCGCAATATATACAAGTTTGAAGTGGCGTCTCTTCCGCCAGAGAGTACCTGGCCAAAGAGTTTTCCACCTGGTTGACAGCATGGTGTCTTTACAGCTCCTGAACAAAGGTAGAACCTCCTCCAGAAAACTTCGCCATGTTTGCAAAAAGATTTCAGCCCTACTGCTTGCCGGAAATGTCCTCCTGATCCTGGCCTACACCAACACAAAAACAAACCCTGCAGATGCCCCTTCCAGGGGGCACTTGAAGCGAAAATGGTCCGCCGTCAAATAGTTGAAGCCAGGACTAGGTCAGGTAGGAAGGAACGCAGGCGAGAGTTGGGCACTTTGAAATCTTTAGTTGTAAGACCGGCTACAATTGTACGATACGAGCGGGCTTTCAAACATTTTGTAGCATATCTGCATCAGCAAGGGTCGGAAATTTCCCGTAGCAAGATTGGCTTAGATCATCAAATGGAAGATTATTTGGAATTCCTTTGGGAAGAGGGGCTCCCCCTCTCGCTTGCAGGTGATACACTTTCGAGTATCACCTATTTTCAACCAGCCACAAAACATAATCTCGCTGGGTCGTGGAAGCTATTGCGGGCGTGGCAAGCCCATGAACTCCCGTGTCGGGCCCCGCCTGTCACTTGGGAAGTCTTATGCGTGTTGCTAGGTTGGTTTCATGGTTTGAGCCCATCCGTTTCTGTGGGTTTTTATTTGGCATTCCGCGCGCTCTTGCGCACCGGAGAGCTTCTCTCCGTCCGGGCCAAACACTTGGTGATAGCCGATAATGAGGCATCTGGGCTTTTGTATCTTGGTCTCACCAAAACTGGATCTCGAAATCCAATGGCTGGTCACGTGACTATTCATGACCGAACGTTGTTGCATCTTTTGCGACTATGGAAGGCCACCGCCGAACCAGATCAGTACATAATTCCATGGTCCAGTTCTTATTTCCGTGTACAATTTTCAAAAGCCATCGATCATACCCACCTATCTGCCTTGGGCTTAAAACCCTATTCGCTTAGACGAGGTGGGGCCACGGAGTTATGGTTGAGTACACATAACTATTCCCAAGTAGCCTATGCAGGCCGGTGGACTTCAGAACGTACCTTGAAATTATACATCCATGACAGCCTAGCGCTGCTGACTGACATAACGTTTCGTCCATCCCCTCACCAAAACAACTTAATTCATCATTGGCAATCTGTCAGCCGTGTTGAGCCTTCGGTGCACCGAAAGGGTAGGGGACCTGGAAGGAAGAGGAGTTAAACAACAACACTAAACAAAACTCCCAAAACAAAACTCCTCAACAAAATCCTTCCAAAAAAAAAACGTTTTAGAATGGTTTTGCTGAACCAAACGCGTTTGCAGAAGGGTGAACTGGCGGTGAACTTTCGATTGTACAGAATGTTATTTTACTACCAACCTTGTCCTGCATGGCAATTGCAGAAAAGAGTGAGGCTGTCAATCCTTGCTTTTGGTTTACCAAATTTAGGATTTACTGCCGTTCTCCTTTTGCTCATTCAGCACGGCTTTCTGTTCTCCCACCCCCAACCGCCGCTACAGTTCACTCTCGAGAAGGAAGAGGAGTTAAACAACAACACTAAACAAAACTCCCAAAACAAAACTCCTCAACAAAATCCTTCCAAAAAAAAAACGTTTTAGAATGGTTTTGCTGAACCAAACGCGTTTGCAGAAGGGTGAACTGGCGGTGAACTTTCGATTGTACAGAATGTTATTTTACTACCAACCTTGTCCTGCATGGCAATTGCAGAAAAGAGTGAGGCTGTCAATCCTATATATAATATAATATATATATACATTTATTATATGTATACACAAATATCTGCAGGCTACAGACTCGACACACACAAGCATTGGACCAGAAGTTCATGCCGAGATTCGCGCCTGTAGGTCAGCGACCGGTGGATCACACTGCGAGATGGTCATTTGGTCAAGCCATGGGGACTTCAAGCCACAAACTTGGGGTACCCTCTGGTTATGTCAAAATAGCTATTGGAAATGGCCATTTATAGTGGATTTTCCCATTGAAAATGGTGATTTTCCATAGCTACGTTAAATTACCAGAGGGTACTGTCGCAATGAACTGGTCGCCGATAAAAGGCCTGTGCCGCACTAAAAAATATTTGGGATGATGTTTCTGGATGACTATTCTACAGTTTGAAACCAATCAGATCAATCAGATGATGACTTCATTTCCGACCAATATGTGATGCTTTTGCCTCTATAGAAATCTGACATGGAACCCGGAAATGACAGTTTGCGGTGTGACCATCATCTTTTAAAACCTATGTTTTTGCTGGTTCATTTGATTGAAAGGTCCAGGTGGACTAGTTGTAATGAAACTTGCAACAGAGCTCAAACAGTGCGCCCACAATTTTGAGAGTCTCTATATATTATATTATTTTGGGTGTTGAACACCAGCGGGTCAAAGTCACCAAGTCATAATCAAAACACCAATCAAATCAGTACGCCAGCATTTGGATGATTTAGCTTGCACGCTGATGTCCGCCAAATTTGTGGATGTTGTTTTTCAATCCCACCTCATTATTCCACCCAAACCTCGTGCACTTCCACGGGCCAGTCCCACCTTTGAGAGAAACAAATAAACTGTAACGGTCTAATGGTCTAAGAATATGGCTGCGGCCTAAAAACGAACCAAATGATGTGGCATAAAATTGGCTTCAATTTTGACCGATTCCGTGTGAACATCCTGAAGTCCGTGAAGTCACCCTTTTCTTTTCATTTGATGCAATTCCTTTCTGTGATTGAACATGATTGAACGCAGTATGGTCTACCTTCAAATCATCTCAAATCTATTGAATCTATTGGTCACGTTGCCAGCATAGTCTGATCATACTGTACATCATCTACGTAAATCTATATCATCAAACATCTAACTTCTGATTCTGTTTGTAAAATCACAGCCTCGCAGTTCCAGAACTCACAGCCTGGCCCTCCAAAGCTTTGGTGCTTTGGTTCAGGTGCGGTTTCATTTTGGTCACTTGGTCCAGGGGGCTGCGAAGGATGGTGGCAAACTACGGCCACTTGTGTTTGATTGAAAATGGCGGTACCCCCCTAAAAAAGTGATGGCCCAACAGCAGTTTCCCAAGTTTTCCCCCAAGTTTCTCCCTATGTTCCCTGTTAAGATGCTGATTGTAGGGGGTAGGCCTAAGTTTCACTGGAGGATCTGGACTAGTGTCCCAAGGTTAGGCCCTTCATGGATTGACAATGGTGATTTGATGCTACTTAATGGGATACAGTATGACAGAGTTAGCTAAGTTGGTTTACATATACCGTGTTAATACATGTTATACCTATAGTATTATAGGATAACTGTGGTTTATGGTAGATATATCGAAGTAGTTAGTGGGATTTATAAACCAACAAACATAACTGGGGAGCTCACCTCAGACTAAACCAAGCGAACCATTGTGCGGCTGGCAAGCAATTGCCACCGCTGCTTCTCCCAAATAAAATTGAGGAGTCATACGTACCGCATCCTGACGCGAACCATTACTTCACATAGTTAATGGAAGAGCATTGCACAAATTAATGTGCTCACGATATGTTCCATTCATGTGTTTCATATAATGGTATCATGTTTTAAATATCTACTCAACAAAACATACACGTGTTGTTTTTATTTGGATAAATATGGACATCATGTTAAGTTTGCCAGATGTTTCTTTTTCGCGTAAGAGATGCAATACCCATTATAATTTGAAGCAACCGTTCCTGAAATGAACTGTATCTCACCACGATTGATCCAGAAGCGGCAGATCAAACATATAAAACATAGAACACAAAATCCACTTACTGCCTTTCCAGCAGTGTCTCTCTGCCGTGGGAAAGAACTGCATTGACATCAGGTCTTTATTTCCTACATTTTTATGCTGTTTCCAGTTCGGCTCCTTGGACGGTGATTGTCAGGAAAATCCTGCAGCCAAAAAGATGGAAGATCTTGTAGAATATTGTAGAATCCATGGAAAATACAGAGAACACAGGTAATTTGCATTTCTATCCGTTGGCATGGATATAAAAGTTTCACTTCTATCAATCTTTCAAGTAGAGTATGATTACTATACTCTACTTGAAAGATCTTGAACGTTTGGAAGTGAAATGTCCTTCACTTTTGGAATCCAGGAAGACGATCTTGCAGAGTACAGGCGGTCATTTTCCACTGGTACAGGAAAGGATACAGTAAAAGATGTTGGTTTCCATAAATGGTGGTACCCCAAAATAGATGCTTTGATTCATGGAAAATCCTATGAAGATGGATGATTTGGGGGTACCCCCATTTCAGGAAGCCTCCAGATGTTGCAAAAAACTTGAAGCAGAAAGGAGGGAGGCTGCTTGCACAAGTAAAATGGTGGTAATAGGTCGATCCAAATTTGGTCGGTTTTGCTGTTTAGAGGATATACTTGGGTGTGCCTTCTTTGGACCCATCGCTACATCCCAAGCAAACATCTCATCGTGCAGTTTTAGAAGTTGCCATGATCTTGCAGAAATCACGAGTGACAGCTAGAATGGTACGTCATGCTTGTGTCACGTTGCTCATATGCCGTCTATAATAAACTGGACAGTCAGGTAGGTACACGGAGCTGGCTGACGATTGATCAGCATGCCTTTTGCATAGCTGGCTCAAGCACCAACCACTGTAGCGGTTGATCATGGTTTATCCATCTCCCCACATTTGATTTTTGAATTCAGAGTGAGTTATCCATTTCGCTGGAGATAGCAGTGATATCCCAGTTTTTTGGCCACATCTCCCATGCAAAGTGAATGGATCTCCGCTGCTGCGACAGGAACGTGCTGATGAGCGCCTGCCTGGGGAAGGATGAACTGCAGCGGGAAGCGCCATATGGTGTTTATCTTGTCCCTTTGATTTTTCGGGAGTGGGCTTGGTAGGGAGAAGTCTGGCGAGTTTTTTTTTTTCCAAGGTATGGATATAGAATCATATAGATTGATTGCTGGTTAGGTATGGAAAAACGAAGCCCAGGAGTTGATGGGTTAAATTGGGGGGTTACCCCTTTATATCGCTGGTTGGTTTTTGCATATTCCCTCTATAGATGGATGATGACTGGGGGTACCCCTATTTCACGAAACCTCCATATCAGCATTAAATTAAATTTATATATAGTGGTGCTAAACGCAGGGAATTTTTGGGAATGATACTGGCTACCTATCAATAATCATCCCAGCAACCCCCAGCAACCCATTCATTCCCTACGTAAAACGCACCAGTGTTGGAATCACTTCAGCCACGATCAATGCTGAGCCGCCCAGATCATGACGCTGCTGTTGAACGGCTCTTTGCTAATGACGCTTGGTCCAGGATCTCTGTGTGACTTTGGAGGACAGGGATGGACAGTGCATAGAACTGGTTGGAGAACGTGAAAATTTGGATGGCAAAGACAAGAACCCCCCCTATATGTGATTATTTGGATGGTGTTCCCTATAGCTACTGATGTTGCAAGCAGCACGGGGTCTTTGTGTTCCGTGTTTGTTTGTTTGGCAATACTCCACTTGCTCTGAGAGAAGCTAACATAGACATGGACATGGAAAACACATGAACTTTTTAACTTTTTATCATAATCTAGACATGCCAACATGTCCATATCCAGGTTTGTGTCCTGCTTTGTTACCATTGGTTGAGATATCCTCCGTAAACGGTATCAGAACCCCTGGGTGGCAATGTTGTTCCCGGGTGCGGATCCAGGAAGTGGTAATTGCTATGGCTGCTATGGAGTATTCTGAGTATGAGAATGATCCATGTTCATACAGATTTGGCCATTATTCCTGCGGATTCTCATGGCATGGCATGATGTCTGGACGCCGAGGTTGGCCCTAGTTGCAGTAGAACTGGGAGGACTGAGAGCCCCACATGGCCGCACATGAAATCAGGGTTTGTTGGGGGGTTCAATATTTTGAACATAGGGATGGTCGTAATTTTCTCCCCTTCCTTTTGTGGTATTTTCACCCATATGAATTTATGCGTATATGTATATATACACGTATAGTTCCCGGGAACATCCAGAAGCTAGCCAAATGTATGCCAGGATTTACGATACAGTACACCATCTAGATGGATGATGGGTGCCAAACCCAACTCAAAACCATGGCGTCCTGAGCGGAGATGGTGCTCTATTGTGGACTTGTCTCAAAGCAGGGTAGCCCTAAATCTGACCATTTATTATGTATTGATATATAGTATATATATATATATAAGCCAGCATCATGTTCCTCTCTGAGAATTACCTGTGACACATAGCGACCCAAGAATCTCATTCGCTGTTTCTTGGAGGTACTGTAGATTTTTAAAGGTCAATTTCTGCGTTGATTAAATTTAATTCAGACCCCCAAAGATTGGGTTTGGAAGATGAAATATCTATTGGATATAGCCAAAAAATCAGGGGTTCCATGTGAGGATTGTAACTTTCCGAGGTGGTTAGATCTGGTTTGTCTCGAGCGAACTTCCGAACGTCGAAGGCCTATCGCTGTGCTTGAGATTTGGTGGAGGCTTTTGTGCTACTTTGCCTCATGGCTTGGTTTCTCACAGCCTCCAGGGATCATGGATGGACATGTTGACATGTTTCCCTGCGATACGTGGGTTCAATAAGGATACCTTTGGGCCATGGTTGTAACATGTTGTAACCATCCTCAATTTGAGGTACCCCCTATCTTGACATATTTTCGCCCAGACCGGTCAGAGTTGCTCCAAGCCACTAGATGTAAATGATAGCTGCGAGGGAGAGAAATGGCTTGTGTCATTTTATGGCAATGTTCAAAAACAGTCGGCATTTGTCCCACAAATATGCTCTGATAATCCTTTGCTTCACTAGAAGGAAACAAATGACAACAGTAGCCACCTCTTGAGATGCACCAATCTACTCATTCTCGTAGATTGCTTGTTTCGCGTCGTATCAGTGTTTTTTTGATGGTTTACACTCCCATGCAGTATCAGTTATTTCATGTTATTTCATATCATATTATTACTATTATATATTACTATGTTTATTGTTGTTGTCATTACAGTACGACTATTTTGACTTATGATTGTTATTAGTGTCACATATCCCCACTTTTGCTGGCTTTATCCTCAAGTCTGCTGTTTGTAAGGTATAAATTGTACCCGCATGTATCCGATTCTCTTGAGACACTTTCCATGTTCTTATTTAAATCCACGTTTCATCATCGCAGAACATTTTCAAAACTTGTCCTACTGGTAGTTGTCGGTTACCCTCGAGTAATCAAACATGGCAATTTTGAAGATACATATATAGTTAGATGATTTTCACAGCGAACTAAACCTTCATGGCTAGTTCGCGGATTTTCCGACTAGCCACAGCCATCTTTATATTGTGATTGTGCATTCATCTGGGGAAGTTCCACTTATATCCTGCAGTTGTAATAATTTGGGATTTATATAATTAGGGATGTTCCAACGTATATGGGTTAATGTTAGTAAAACAATACTAAACCAGCCATATTGTAATGTTTTATACAACATTATACAACCCAATTATGGTAAACATATGTAAACATGGGGATGGTTTACTGTTGCTTTACCCACATTAAATCCTTTTAATTTGGTGGCCTCACCGCAAGGATGGCCATGGTGTTTCCTCCAATGCTTTTCGTGCGCGTTCGAGCCGAAAGAGGCTGGGACTTTCGTGTGGCCCCTCGGCATCCGGATGGGTTGTGCTGGGGAAAACTGCGATGAATTTATGGAAAAGCCGAAGAAAAGCCATCGGAAAACGATCTACAATGCTGGGTTTTCATGGGTTTTCCACATTTATGTCAGCGCACAGGAGGGTAAAACATGGTAAAACCTATGATACCATATTTGGGTACACTTCACTGGACCGGACATCCATAAATTCCAGCTATTTTGAGGCGAACAGAAGGGTACCAGACCAGGGCTTTGACTCATAACCATGTCGTGCTGTTTGCCCCATCCGCTGCAATGTGAGCCCGTCCAAGTATGTTGGTTCACAAACCCATTGAACTTTATGTATCTATACATACATATATGTAACATATAGGTAATCACATAATTATATCATATATAATGTTTTTTTGCCATTCAAACATATCAATATAGATAATAATATCCATATATCTACCATATACATATATATATACATAATTATATAACACAGTAAACCTAGTTCCAAATGCCTTTGGGGCCCTTTCGAATCCTATAGAAATCAAAGACTGTCAGGTCACGAGTCGTGAAAAGTATTGGGGATCATCCCGACAGTCAGTTCTATATGAAATCCAGTTGAGATGTTCGAATTCGTTGCCCGCAAAATTCCAAAGATAGTTTTGAAATGTCTTGAAATGTCTTGAATGTGAATTTCAAGCAATTCTACTTAGTCGACTTTCGTTGAGATTAAGTATTACCTTGTTGCCCTCCACGGAAAGCCCACCAAGGTTTGTGGTAGCCGAGGAGGAGTCTTGGCACAGCATTGTCTCAGGCGTGTCGATTGGCAGAACTGGTAGGTCATGTTGTTTGAAATTTGAGGGTCCTAACCATCACAGGATTCTACCGCAATGAGCTTCAATGAGTTGCGTGTTTGATGTTCTAATTTGAATCCACTAAGCCATTTCTTTGTGCGAAGAATAATTCTATGTTGGATCCACCAAGATATTTCTTTAAAGATCAGATGCACACATCTTGGTTGCTGTTCCTGGGCACTGGACACTGGAGATATATACCCAAAAGAAATCATAATGTGTTGCTGCCAAGAAAGGTAAGCTGTGGTAAAGCTAGGTTACTATGGTTTATGGTTGATATATCTATGATGGGTTTACAAGCCAACATACCTGTGCCCCACATGGTAGGACTTTCCAGCCATGTTTGCACGTAGCTCCAGCTAAGGACTGTGCGCAATCTTGGTGATTGGGGCCTCAGTATGGATTTCCAGCTGCCTGGCTTCAGCTTCCCCTAGCAGGTGAGTGTGTCAGGGTGGGGATCACTGGAAGAAAGTAATTCCTGTGTTGTTGAGTTCGGATACCCTCTGGTAATCAAACCCTGGGTTTGGTGGAAAATCCACCATTGATCAAATCCCCTTTTTACATGCTTCACACCATTCCAGAATTTATAGATCATGTTCCCAGCTATAAACTTTTATTTAGTTCGGGGATTTCCCTGTTTGCCACGTTTGAGACCGGAGGGTAGCCGAAGATCAGGGAGCTGGAACTGGCCCGGGCCAGGGCAAAGGGCAACCTGTCCAGAGCAGTTTGGGTTCGGGACACTAAGTGAAATGGCTCAAACATGCAATGCAAATATGATGCATATATATATATTTAATATAGATAAGATTTACTCTATTTACTGTCTAGTATTAATTTACATATACCTGGAATGTTCTCTCATGCGAAAACCGAGACCAAAAACAAATGTAGGTCCATTGAATGCAAGTGGTCCCCCAACTTGAAGTACACCAAAGTTCCTCAAAGATCCAAGTTTCCAGTCATTTGATGAGTTTAAGGTTACCATGAAATGTCAAAGGCTCCATTTTCGTGAGATGTTACTATGTCCACAAGCCGCGGGGATCCCATGGGCAGCTGGGTTCACATTGTCACTAAGGCAACTTTGCATTGGGAAGGGATGTGGCCAAGCGGCTACAGGAAGCGACCGGCAGTTAGAATATGATCCAAAGGAATCCATGGATATGGATTGACGTCCAGATAATAGCATCCGTACCAATTTCGTCCCCGGGGAAAATGCAGTTAGAATTCCAAAAATACAACAATAGTTAGAATATATATAAGCAACATATATATATATATATATTGTACAGTATAGGATCATACACAAAATGAATGAACATGTTAGTATCGGCCGGTATGTGTCAGAAACCTGATGCATTTGAACATTAGTTTGTACAATATCACTAGTTTGCAATGTGGTTGGGAGAAACTGATGCAGATAGAATATAGAAACTAACCATAAGAAACATATCAGTATCAATGTTTTGCAGATCAACAACTATATGAACAATTATGAGAAACGACCAATATATAACAAATGTATGTTTCGAAAAAAACAGCAACACCTTTGGATGCAACCCATCCATCAACTCGTGTTCACTCTCGGGTGTGTGCGCATGATGCAACGCACAGTACAATACGGGTAACGCGCGCACACAGAGTAACCTGATACATATGAACAATAGTTTGTCCAATATCACTGGTTTGCAATGTGGTTGGGAGAAACTGATGCAGATAGAATATAGAAACTAACCATAAGAAACATCTATCAGTATCAATGTTTTGCAGATAAACAACTATATGAACAATTATGAGAAACGACCAATATATAGCAAATGTATTTTTCGAAAAAAAACAGCAACACCTTTGGATGCAACCCATCCATCAACTCGTGTTCACTCTCGGGTGTGTGCGCATGATGCAACGCACAGTACAATACGGGTAACGCGCGCACACAGAGTAACCTGATACATATGAACAATAGTTTGTCCAATACCACTGGTTTGCACAAAGGTTGGACGAAAGTCATGCAGTTAGAATATGGGAATGAATGCAGGTGCGCACCATCTTTTATTTTGAAGCAGGCAATTACAACCAAACAACCTACCAGCAAACAAAGTGTGACAACGCGACCCAAGTGGTGCAACCCAAACATCGACGCGTGTTTGTCCAATACCACTGGTTTACATGGGGTTTGGGATAAAATCATGGGAATTAATGCTCGTTAGCACTATCTCGACTTTTTTTTGGTCCCACAGTCAAGTTGGGCACCACAAGTGGAATACATATTTCATTCATATTTTGCCGATTTAATTTCTCAATTGATTGCCCTTCGTTCCGTATGTGTTCTCCTTCCTGTGTTTTACTTTATATTAACTGTGTGGTCCTTACCTTGGCTGTACGCTTTGGAGTGTGTACACGTGATGCAACGTGCTGTACAGCACAGTAGAGTACAGACTCAAAGACATCGCGGGGAGAAGAATAAACAACTGGAAGGGAAGTTGATGAACAGGGTTTTGGATGGTTCGGGATATTCTAACTGCAGTTGTTTTTTTCCCAAATCCCATATTCTAATTCTAACTATAAGATTTCTTGTTATGATTTTTGCATGTTCTATCTATTGCACAAAAAATCCATATTCTAACTGCCGGTCGCTCACAGTAGGTGTCTTTGCATGACGCCGTGGAACCAGAACAAAAAGACAGCTTCGCGGGTTTGTGACGGGGAGGGGGGGAAGACGGTTGCCTTCCCTAAAAAAAAGTGACTGTTGATTTGTAGTTTTATACTTCAGGCCCATTCATGTCCCATTTTTCTTATACGTGCAAGTGGTCATGGGATGTCATGGGACCAAAGTCGAAAGCACCCAGGCCTCTTCATGCTTTTTGGCCCTGGCCTGTTAAGGCTGTCAATCAACCAGATTCACAAAGACTCAAAATGTCTCTTACTCCTGCCCTCAGGTGGGAATCATTATCGATAGATTGGACCTCAGCGGTAGTTTCGGGTGGATGGCATTGGTGGTGAAGCAAGGGGTTAAATCCGGGGTTAAAGATGATATAGAAACCGCTATGGATTCAAGTACCTTCTTGGGAAGTATGACTGATAATTCAGGATGTTCAGTATCTTCTAGGTGTTTTTGTTGAGTGTTAAATTGTATAGCCATCCTGGAGTAGATCGAACATACTCAATATGTTTTGTTTTTTGTTTATCTCCAATAAATCATAGAATTTTGAAGTTATGAGTTAGGGCTATCTGATCTACTCCAGAATGATTGTAGTTGTTTAGTGGTAATAAAGGATCATTTTACTTGGCAAGCACGTATTAGCCAGTGGACACCTTGTTTTCACAGCCTCTCTATTTACGTCGCGTTGTTGGGTTTTTGCTGGATACAATCATGGCAATCATGGTCCAATGGTGATTTTCCAGGCCACAAAGTTGGGATGTAACACCGAATATGTGTGTGATTGTATATATATATAAAGTGTTACATATTATATTAGGTGTATACACCTATATGGCATATATATATATAGGTACATATGCCATCATATACCCGTTAGCTCAGTGGAACTGCACCCCCCACATGACATCCAGCACCAGGCCGCCTCTGTTGAGCCCGGCTGCGTGGGTCGGGTTCGGTGACATGCATCCACCATGTCATGGACCTCGAGGATGTTAACCTTCGAATTGGAAGCTATGAACATACGCACATATACGCAGGGGGAGAGGTTTTAGATGGAAATTCTCTGAGGATCTGATTTGCTAATTGTTTAAAATTGGTCGAGTGGTTGCTATGTGAGATCGGTGGACTTCCACCAAACATATCTGTTATCGCCATGTGGAGCGGCCTGTACCTCTGGCCGCACGAAATGGATGTGACGCAACGTCGCAGCATCCAAAAAGGAACGACATGGAAAGCCATTCTAGGCAGAATTTGCATTTAGCTCATTGGTCTGGTGGTTTCGAATCATCTATATCTGCTGTTTGATATTTGTTTGGTTGGATAAATCAGTTATACATCCCTACATGTCCTGCATAGTATATTTTATCACAATGCCTCATATTCTTGGGACAAGGTCACAGACAAACTTCTGGTTGAGCATCCTTATATGGGATGTAATCGTTCATATTTTCTTCGCGGGGGTTGAACCACCAGCCAACCAGTGATCAATTGGCCTAGAGAGAAAGAGAGAGAGAGAGATATATATATAGTTGAGCCATTAAAGATACCCCTGTTTGATTGACTATTCAAGGGAGCTGCCACTACTTGGGTTATTGGGCATTATTACTGCTGGCAGTTTAGACATTGCCGTTGCATTCACCCATACATGTTTCAGTTCAGCCTTCAATTCCCAGCTGCTACTGTAGCTACTTTTACTCAAGCTTCTGGCGAAAATCAGCTGCTGCGGAACTTCGTGGACGACGAGGTGGGAAGCTTGGTGGTGAAGAACCTGGTGGCGCCTAACCACGAGGTTATGAGCCGAGCTGCAGTCAAGCCGACCACAATGGCTGGCATTTTGGATTTGAATGTTGAAGCACATAAGATGAAGTGCGTCAACCCTACGGACATCAAGTCCTCTGCAGAACTGTCACGGTGGGCGCCTGGAACTATGTCTATGGTGACAGAAGCACTCTTGACTCAGGTGATCCATCGAAAGCCCAAACTTGCTCCTCTTTCTTGGCAAGAACATCTACAACATGGCCATGCCATGTCCCTTTCAGGCGTGATTGGCTGGTTTGTCAACAGAGTTTGCAACAGCAATCTCCTCACCGAAAAGTCAAACATCCTCTTGATGGAGTTTTGTCCATCGACACCACAGGGCCATTTATCGGAGCTCACGACGTGCGCTCACTTGGACTGTGCCAAAAGATTCAAAGCTCAAAGAAGAAGAGGTTGGAGAACTTGAAGAAGGGGCTCCAAAATTTGAAGCAAAGAAAGATGAAAAAGCTCCGATACCAATTGAAGATCAAGAACCTGAACCTGCAGTCCAAGGAATCTTCGACGAGGAAGAAGAAGAAGAAGAAGCCGTAGAAGAAGAAAGGGCCCCAGAGGGTGAGGTAGAAGAAAAAGAAAAGATTGAGGAAGAAGGTGAGGAGAAAAAACGAGGGTGAGAGCGAAGAAGCTGCAGAGTTTGAAGCCAGAGTTTTTCGCCTTGCTGCTCCAATGTTTTCAAAGAAAGCCAAAGAGGTCACATGTGTCACCATGGACATAATCTTGCGATTGCGAGCTGATGGGTATCATGTGGGACATATACATAGTGATCAAGGACATGAATTCCAAGGGCACTTCAAACAATGGTGCCGTGAGAGCGGTATCCATCTCACAAGAAAACCGGGGGATGATCCCCGCAGCAACGGCCGTGCCGAAACAGCCGTGAAATCCATCAAGACCCAGATTCGCCGTATCCTTCTTCAAGCTGGTGCTGAAGCAAAGTGGTGGCCTTCGGCAACACGCTATGTCAACGAGCTGAATCGAGCAGCCAGAGCTGGCACTCGGCCTGATTGGCCTCTTTTTCTGGCTGATATGATGGTGCGCAAAAGAAAGTGGCGTCGTGGCACTTTTGAAGTCTCCACTGAAACCGTGAAGTACCTATGCCCCGCTCCTGAAGATCATGGCCACTGGATCCTTCCAAAAGATACGCCACCACGCATCACCAAGATGATTATAAAACCTGCTCAACTTCCACTGTCAGAAGAAGGTTGGGTCGCCATTGAGAAAGAAACTGTGGACGCACTGGTGGTTAGAAGAAGGATGAGAGGCAAATCAGCGATTAGAAAGATTGAGGAGGAAAGCGAGGATGAAGTTCAAAGAGGAAGAAAAGAGAAAGCGAGTGCATCTTTTTCGAATGATTGAAGAGGACATGCGCACCATGGTCGACGATGACCCTGAACTTGCACTTGAAGAACTGAAGATGTTGGGAAGTTTGAAGAAAATGGCGGTTTTGCCAAACGCAGAAGAGGAGATCTTGCAGACACGAACTGTGTCGCCAAAGGATGTTTCAGAAAATTCGGAGGAGTGGCTGCCTGCCATCAAAAGCGAAGTTGAATCACTCCTACAAGAAAAAGCCTTACGAGAAGATTTTCCTGAAGAACTGAAGAGAAATTTGGCTGCAACAGGAGGCTGAGAAAAAAGGGAAAGGTATAGAGTTCATTCCTTCAAAGTTGGTCTTCACAAGGAAACCAGGTCCTGGAGGTGGAAAAAAGAAAATGAGATGGGTAGCCTGCGGAAACCTCGAACCACGAAAGCCTGAAGAAGACAACTTCAGCTCAGGGGCAGATTCCTCTGCCTTGCGCATACTTGTTTGGTGTGCTGCTCGGCTCCAATGGCTGGCATCTACGTTGGATGTTCGCACTGCATTTTTGAATGCGACGATGGTGCTCTCTGAGGATAAAAACCTGATCCTTGTGAAGCCGCCTGCACTTCTCACCGAAAAGATTTAATTATTTGAGGAAGGACGTCTATTACCTCCCTGAAAAAGCAACCTACGGCCTCAGAAGATCTCCAAAACTTTGGGGTCAAGCCAGAGACGAAACGATCACCGACTTTGACATCCATGTGGACTCTGAAGGAAAAACCACCATCTTCAACTTGGAGCCGCTCCAATCAGAACCCAATATGTGGAAACTTTGTGCTGGAGAAGATGAACGGCTGCACGGATTGTTAATGACGTATGTCGATGACATCTTGGTTGCGGCCCCAAAGGTTCTCCTGGAAGCAGTCATCCAAAAGATACAAGAAACTTGGACTACGTCGGTGCCAGAGCCCGTCTCTGAATGCCCTACTCGTTTTCTTGGAATGGAACTCACCAAGGTCTACAACGAAAAGATCGAGCGTGATATGTGGATGTTGACACAACAAAGCTACACTCTGGACATGGTTCAAAAGGAGGATGAGAAAGTGAAGGCAAAGAAGATTCCGCGATCAAGGGATCAAGCTGCGATGGAGTCAAAAGAAGAATCTCCGTCAATTGGGAAGGTTCGTCTGGCGCCAAAAGCAGTTGGAGAAGCGCTATGGCTAACCACAAGAGCTCGTCCAGATCTCATGTACGTGGTCTCAAAGATGGGATCAGCTGTGACTCGTGCTCCTGAGGCTGTGATCCAAGCAAGCAACCAGCTCAAGGGGTACCTCTCAACCACAGCCAATGGTGGATTGAAGTTTGAAGTTGAAGAAGGCGAAAATCCAATCTTGACCGTCTTCACAGATGAATCATTTGCACCTGACTCTGAGGAAAGCCATGGCTCGTTCGTTGTCCTTTTGGGCTCTTCTTCAGTTTTTTGGAGGTCTGGCCGGCAAGGTTTTGTGACATTATCTACGGCTGAAGCTGAGCTCACTGAGATCATCGAGGGCATGGTGGCTGGTGAAAGCATCCATGTGATCTTACAAGAACTTTTTCCTGACGTTCCAAAGGTCCTGCAGACAGACAACATGCCTGCTTTGTCAATCCTGACAGGTGACGGTGGCAGTTGGCGCACACGTCACTTGCGCCTTCGAGCTGCGTATGCAATACAGTCAGTGTCTGCGGGTGAATGGGCTCTCCAACACGTTCCAGGTGAGCTCATGGTGGCCGACATTGGAACAAAGCCACTGACTGCAGAACGATTTGAGTTTCTGAAGGTTTGCATGGGCATGGGGAAGTTAGAAAGTAAAAGTGAAGTTGAGGTTGAAGAAGGAAAAGAAAGAAAAGAAGGAGAGAAGAAAGAAGAAAAGAAAGATCAGGACGGCCAGCTGGCCAACAAAGAAAAGAAGCGCCTGGCAGAAACAGCTCAGGTCCTACGGCTGATCACCTTGGCTGTGTCAATTGCAGTCACCAAAGCGGAGGAAGAGAAAGAAGCGGAAGAAGCATTTTCTTTTTGAAGTCACTTTGATCTACACCTTGGTCATCATCATTTTCACCTTGGCCGCGCAGCGACTCTGGGATGCAGCAGTACGGGGGGTTACGTTCATGCGACAGTTGCGGCTCAACCTGGAAGTCTCCCCATGAAAGCTGCGAAGAACGAAAAGAAGGAGGTCTCCCAAGGAGATCTGCCTGGCTCTTCGTCAAGGCCGACCTCGAGTGATGTTGTCCGAGCTCCACAAGATGCCCCGCATCGAGCACAAGATGCTCCGCATCGAGCTCAAGATGTTCCGCATCCAGCTCAAGATGCTCCGCATCCAGCTCAAGATGCTCCGCTGCCAGCTGAGTCAATCAATGTGGCTCCGCAACCAGAAGAAGAACAATCATCAAACCCACGAACAGCAGTTGATTTCCAAACAGCGTTGGAACTCCTACGAGCGCCTGATGCATCAATGGTGGATTACGAAAGGGAGTGGAATGAGATAGAAGCAGAAGAACGAAGGGTCCGCACAGAGCTCGATCAAGCTCTTCCTGGCGATCCTTTGCTAGGGCCTGCGACTTCGTCGCAAAACAGCCATCTCCTCTCCCTGAGATTCCCTTCGAAATGGTCACAACACGATATGGCACCCTGTGCCATTCCAACCAAAACTGCAGGTATTTGACTGCACCTATGACTGGAGCTGCAAAGATTCATAAATGGTGTGCGACATGTCCAATGGAAGCGGCCCAGACTGGAATAATTCCTGGGCGTGGTGCTGCTGTGCTGATGGTTGGATGGCGCATTGACTTCCACACCGACATCATGTGCATTCATGCTGCGGGAGCCAATAGTTTTTCACTTTGCACTGCGTGCTTGGAATATACGCAAGTAGCTTGAGCTGGGTTGATTTGGATTTGGATTGAAGCACCTTTCGATGCTTCAAAGGGGAGTGCTGGCAGTTTAGACATTGCCGTTGCATTCACCCATACATGTTTCAATTCAGCCGTCAATTCCCAGCTGCTACTGGATAGCTACTTTTACTCAAAGCTCCTGGCGAAAATCAGCTGCTGCGGAACTTCGTGGACGACGAGGTGGGAAGCTTGGTGGTGGAGAACTTGGTGGGGCCTAACCACTAATTACTACCCAGACTAGGGTCACTAGGGATCACTATTTATCAACCAGTATAATGGGATAGGATAGGGGTATTTTTCATGGCTCAGTTGTCTTGGGCAATCCAACACAGGTTCGGGTGACGGAGTTGCTTTCTTTCGACGGGCTGAGAAGTTTGACATGACTCTGAAATACTTTGAATGTATAGTTCTACAGTCCAAAATGCGATTGGTTTTTTGATACCTTAACCACACTGGTTGCTTAAAATGCCCATGTCTGCAAACATTGACATTTATATTATGATGAAACCTCCATTTTTTTTGGCGGGGCGCCTCCCATGAACCTTGGCCTTGTCCGCTTCAGCTCCCGGCTGCCGCACCGCTTGGTTCAAAAGCCACCCGTTCGGTGCCGCCTCTCGCAGGTGGCCAAATGGAGTAGGATTGGTCTACCCCCAAGTTAAAAGCTGGTTCGTAGACCATAGTAGCCATAGATATGCCTATCATAAATCCAAGTGAACATGTGAAAATGGAGTCATTTGCACCAACTTGGCTGAGACCCATTTGGAAACCAATGCAATTCAGGATTTAGCAGGTCAGTTTCCGATGCTTCATAGAGTCTACAGCTTTGGGAAGTACCAAAAAAGATCGTAAAACCATGTAAAACCTCCTTTGCACATAGAGTTGCTTGTTTAAACATTTGCTGCCCGAGGATGAAACCAAGAACAGCACAAAGATGGCATGGTTTACACACACCTTATGTAGGGTTTGAAGAATCCCCCCACCCAAGAACAGTGAATTGATGTGAGTGGGGTCTTGTAAAGGTTAATTCATAGGGCCTATAGTGGGGCCCTTCAGCACCCGTTCCGCACTTCATCGCACTTCCGAAGTCCTCCAATATACTAATCTGGGTTGATACTGGGTTGCGACCCCCTTATCTTCATATTTGTGTTTGAATGTTTTTGGTTCTTCTTATTCCCCAGATTCGATTGTTCAAAGCTACACAAAGACATTCAATTTCGTCGGTGAATCGTTGCCCTAATTTTGAGCCATCCCTATGCTTGTGTAAACAGTGTTGTTATACATCTCAAGAGTACATTAACCAATGAGTATTTCATGGAATGACATGTCGGGGCTCACACTGACTGCCCATTTGAGTATGGTTTCGGTGAATTCCGGTGACAAAAATGCTGGAAGGTGACGTTCTACCTGCGACGGGTGAATGAAGAGCGCCGCCTGATTTCCAGGCAGTTTTTGAAGTGGTTGGGGATCCCTTCCAGTAAACAAACGTGTTTGCTATGAAGAATAAGAATAGCTGTGGAAACTGATGGCCCGCGAATTATCGATGATCATCACAGGGTGGCCTTGAAACAGCTCTGAATTCTGATTTGCCCAGATATGACTCGATATGACCCATCGTTTTTGCGGCACAGTGATCTCGTATCACTTTCTGGTGGGTCATGGTGAGATGACATCCAATCGCCCAACTGTTGATTGCTTCTGAAAGGAGTTATACTACCGAGTGATTGGGGATTATCACTTATATAACATCTTATAACCATTAGGGAAGCGTATCAACCAACTAGTATTTCATTAGGTTTGCAGTAACAGTATTTAATTATTGGCTCTATTTTGTTGTTCTTGGAATATTTCTTGATCTATCCTTAAGTGAACCATATATCTTGACCATATGGTTATCTCACCACTTCATGCTGGGCCATATTCCTTTTCTTTTGCCACCCATGGGTGGCTCAGCCCGAGTTCACTCGCGACGGAGGCTCTATGTGGCGCACTTTCTGCCTGATCTTTCTGGGTCCCAGCAGCTCAGAGCTGCCACTGATCCAGCTGGGCTTGGGAGAAGTTCGTATTATATAGCCTCTGGTCAAACGTGGCGTGGGAAATCCGCCATAAATGCAGCCCTTAATGGGAAATGCATCTTTGAATGGGTGAATTTTCTGTGTTTGATTACCGGAGGTAAAGCATATTTGTTTGACTATTTTTGACTCATTCCCACATATTTCCACAAGTCGAGAATTGTATAGTTCAAGTTCTCGTTGTTCCTGTCCCGCGCCAAAAAAAGTTTCAGGGACGGTGTTATTCAAGTTCCAGATCTCTAGGATGACTTTTCGCAAACGTCGACACGATGATTGCCATGTGTTGTTTGCAAAACTTTCACCGTGCCGATGACATGTTGATCAAGTTGAAATAATGTGCTTAAAGTATTTGTTCGTGACATGTTCTGAGAGAATTGTTGTTGGTTTCTCACAAAATAAGTGTAAACCACAGAACTCCCCAGACAAAACAGCCCGCGCTGTGTTGGGAGCACCCTACATGGCCCACCAGTCCAATCAGTCCATGACCTGGCAACGATTTTCAGGTGCCAATGTGGCTTCAGCGTCCAGGGCTCAAAACGTCACGCGTGTAGGGTGAGAAAAAAACATGGGGAGTCCCTATCCAGCCGTAGCTTCTGATCAAGTGTTTGGGCTACTAAGTTTGGGGGTGAGACGCTGGACCTTCTCAGGAAGTATTTGGATTCATAGGGACCGGTGAAAAGGAGGATGAACACGAGGATTCCGCCAGATTTTTGGATGAAGATTTGGGGCTAGCAACAGGTTGCTGGAGACTTTTTTCTAATGAATCCCGGGGAAATGGGCGATATCTGTTATTCTGAAAAGCCGACATGTTTGTGTGGCTGGCTACTGCAGACTGCACCATCGGAAGAAGGAACATCCCAATCCACTACCAGCTATATTCTGGTAGGAAAACCCAGACGGAGGTAAATTACAGTGCCAAAATGGTTTGGAAACACGACATATGTTTCCCCAGTTTTTTTCAATACTATCACAGGTAGAAGGGGGGCACTAGCCGCGTTCATGCAATTCCCCACCGCATCACTGACATAATGCTTAAAGTATCACATGGACACTACATCACATCACATCACATGACACCACCGTGCTTGCATAATGAGATGAGAGAATCACACCGTTTCTCGCATTCGCAGTTGGAGTCCAGATATGGGTCCCAGAAGGGTACCTGAATGAGGACCTCCTTAGATGTCTGACTAGCACCATGAAGGGACTTTGATATATCTTGATGAGACAGTTTGGGTCAAAGGGTGTGTTGTTGGCCGTTGCGCACCTGCGTGCTTGTATGATGAGATGAGAGAATCACACCGTTTCTCGCATTCGCAGTTGGAGTCCAGATATGGGTCCCAGAAGGGCACCTGAATGAGGACCTCCTTAGATGTCTGACTAGCACCATGAAGGGACTTTAATATATCTTGATGAGACAGTTTGGGTCAAAGGGTGTGTTGTTGGCCGTTGCTCACCTGCGTGTTTGTATGATGAGATGAGAGAATCACACCGTTTCTCGCATTCGCAGTTGGAGTCCAGATATGGGTCCCAGAAAGGGTACCTGAATGAGGGCCTCCTTAGATGTCTGACTAGCACCATGAAGGGACTTTGACATGTCTTGATGAGACAGTTTGAGTCCAAGGGTGTGTTGTTGGCCGTTGCGCACCTGCGTGCTTGTATGATGAGATGAGAGAATCACACCGTTTCTCGCATTCGCAGTTGGAGTCCAGATATGGGTCCCAGAAAGGGTACCTGAATGAGGACCTCCTTAGATGTCTGACTAGCACCATGAAGGGACTTTGACATGTCTTGATGAGACAGTTTGGGTCAAAGGGTGTGTTGTTGGCCGTTGCGCACCTGCGTGCTTGTATGACGAGATGAGAGAATCACACCGTTTCTCGCATTCGCAGTTGGAGTCCAGATATGGGTCCCAGAAGGGTACCTGAATGAGGACCTCCTTAGATGTCTGACTATCAACATGAAGGGACTTTGACATGTCTTGATGAGACAGTTTGGGTCAAAGGGTGTGTTGTTGGTGGTTGCTCACCTGCGTGCTTGTATGATGAGATGAGAGAATCACACCGTTTCTCGCATTCGCAGTTGGAGTCCAGATATGGTCCCACAAGGGTACCTGAATGAGGACCTCCTTAGATGTCTGACTAGCACCATGAAGGGACTTTGACATGTCTTGATGAGACAGTTTGGGTCCAAGGGTGTGTTGTTGGCCGTTGCTCACCTGCGTGCTTGTATGATGAGATGAGAGAATCACACCGTTTCTCGCATTCGCAGTTGGAGTCCAGATATGGGTCCCAGAAGGGTACCTGAATGAGGACCTCCTTAGATGTCTGACTAGCACCATGAAGGGACTTTGATATATCTTGATGAGACAGTTTGGGTCAAAGGGTGTGTTGTTGGCCGTTGCGCACCTGCGTGCTTGTATGACGAGATGAGAGAATCACACCGTTTCTCGCATTCGCAGTTGGAGTCCAGATATGGGTCCCAGAAGGGTACCTGAATGAGGGCCTCCTTAGATGTCTGACTAGCACCATGAAGGGACTTTGACATGTCTTGATGAGACAGTTTGGGTCAAAGGGTGTGTTGTTGGTGGTTGCTCACCTGCGTGCTTGTATGACGAGATGAGAGAATCACACCGTTTCTCGCATTCGCAGCTGGAGTCCAGATATGGGTCCCAGAACGGTACCTGAATGAGGACCTCCTTAGATGTCTGACTAGCACCATGAAAAAACTTTGACATGTCTTGATGAGACAGTTTGGGTCCAAGGGTGTGTTGTTGGCCGTTGCGCACCTGCGTGCTTGTATGACGAGATGAGAGAATCACACCGTTTCTCGCATTCGCAGTTGGAGTCCAGATATGGGTCCCAGAAGGGCACCTGAATGAGGACCTCCTTAGATGTCTGACTAGCACCATGAAGGGACTTTGATCTATCTTGATGAGACAGTTTGGGTCAAAGGGTGTGTTGTTGGCCGTTGCTCACCTGCGTGCTTGTATGATGAGATGAGAGAATCACACCGTTTCTCGCATTCGCAGTTGGAGTCCAGATATGGGTCCCAGAAAGGGTACCTGAATGAAGACCTCCTTAGATGTCTGACTAGCACCATGAAGGGGGTGGTTGTTTGCGGTGATCGTAGATATGTTTGCCTTAGTCACATGTCTTTTCTGCGATGGTTGAGGAAAGACCGCACCATTATTGATTTATACTGATTCATATTTCACCGCCGTTGGCGTGTTCCGCCGGCCACCACGGCCAGAGCTATTTGGGTTTATCAAACCTTCAAAGCAGAGACATGACATAGGAGAGATAAAGTGCAAGTGCATGCAGTAAAGCGTAGCAGCAGTCAGGATAGGGGTGCAGATTTGGGGCCATGGACGCAAATTAAAAGATTTTGGCGTCTCAAACATGTATAGCAGAGACAGGACATAGGAGGAGGTAAAGTGCAAGCGCGTGCAGCTCAGAATAGCAGCAGCCAGGATAGAAGGGCGAAACTAGAACATTATTTTTCTAGATGTTTGTGTAAAACATGGTGTTTCTGTGAAACACTTGGAACACGTTTTTTTTCCTGTGAATCAGCGTGTTGGATTTAGTAGGAAGATGCGCTTTTACACAAAGCATGGTGTCTGCGTAAACCAGGGTTTGAATTTAAACCGAAGCAGTGTGTGAACCAAGGTTTTTGGAAAAGGCCACACATAGAAAGGTTGCGCGTGTAAATGGTGTTCTGCACACAAGCAAGTGGATTGACAGGCCACCTGTATGAGGTATAGGAACGTAGAAGGTGTAAGAATGACAGAGCAAACCGATCGCAGCACCACCATGGAAATGGGAACAAAAAAGAACATGCGCATGTTGCGCGAGGTTCAAGTTAGACGAGGCAAAAATCCGCGCCAAGGGGAAAGTCTAGACAAAGACTAAAGACAAAACAAACAGTACAACTACGAACAAGCAAGATCCACAAGACACGCCGGCAGGCCGGCGTATTGTTTCATTGTTTGGTTTCAGGGTCATCCAACATTGGAATGATATCTATTTATATATATATAATGTATGATTATATATATATATATATATACCACAGTTGACTCATAGAAAATGGCAAGAGCACAAAACATGTGCGGTAAACACCAATTTTCATGGGTACACATGTTGGATCTAGGTAGATGTACAGATAGGCGAAAATAACATATATAAATATATATATATATAAACAAATACGATTTTATATTATATTGTAAGTATTCATACCATGATATGTATTTATTTATATATGTACATACAAATTATAGATAGATGTATAGGCTATAGTTATGTGTATATATATATATGTTTGATTATAGACATATATACATAAACGTATTATTCATAGATGAGTTGATTTGTCAATTGTCCTTCTTAGAACGTCCTTTCCTCAGGGCGTTGCTGCGACATGACCAGAAGGCCACGCGCGCGGCGGAATGTGGCCGTTCAAGGTTGACAGCGTCATGAAATACTGAAATTATTGGGTCAACCGACCAAGATTATATAACAATTACTGGATCAATAACAATAATATTAAAATAAGAATTATCATAGAGTATGAAATGATAACAAGAATATCATTTAATGACAACTAAATATAGAGCTAGATCAATCATGATTACTCCAATATTAATCCAATATATTGAGTTAGATTACAGTCATCAAATAATAAAGTATGAAATACTGGGTCAACAGACTAATGGTACCAATTATTGTTTCGATGAATCTTTTAAATTATTAGATACAATTTGTTAGATACTACTGATACTTAGGTTGATCAGTATACGTACCAATCATTAAATACAATTGGTTAGCTACTCGGGTACTTTAATCTTTTGCTATCAATGGTAAAATGTACTAGGCAGCCCAAAAAAAAAGTTTTTTTGGCAGGTATCTAAGATTCAGTGTGATTGCTGAAAGTATATAAATAGTTCTCTCTCAATGGTTTGGTTAAAGGGACACTTTTTACAGGACACCATGGTTTATTTTTACATTCAATGATAGGGGTTTCCTGTAAATATTCCTTGAAACCAACCCAATGAGTCCATACATGCCCTATCACTGCTGACTATATAACCCCCATGCTTCCTCAAGCTCGTACCGGTTTTTTTTAACTGTAAGTGTAAACAAAACGCACCGCAGTTAACTGGGTGTCCAAACATTTTCCCCATACTTGGCAAAGTGGGGGCATACCTCAGTTCTCGAGAACACCAAGCTGGATTTAAGAACAAACAATTAGTATTTCCGTTTTGGTAGTTAGTTCTCAATTTATTGCTTGTCTAGTATTTCTAGTAATATTTCCTAACATTGTTAGCATATATTAGCTGGTGATGGCATATATCGCCATTTATTGCTAGTTAGTGATATTTCCGTCTCTGGCTGCTCAACTGTTCATGACTTGTTGGAATCCGACCGGACCCCATCCCGTCCATATATTCATTCCGAACGTGATTCAACATCTTCGACAAAAAACACAAACCAACAAGCAATTACGACATGTGTATTTATGCATATGCATATTTACATATGCACACTTATGTGTATATATATATACAAATGTAAATATAATATATTAGTATAATATCTATGCAATAAATATACAATATATTTGCTACACCCCCACCCCCCAACCGTCTACCTTTTTCACTGCTTTCTCTTACCCAAAAAACAGAACCAAAAATAACAGAACCAATACCAACAAAAAAACAAAGAAACCAAAAGCAAAAAAAACATTGATTTTGGACCCCATGGGGGGTCCGCAACCAAAACCCCAAAAAATATGTGTATATATCTATATATATATATATATCAAAAAACATAGACAAACTCGAGAAAGCATAGGGTCCCAAATCTGTTTTTTTTTTGGTTTTGTTTTTTTGGGTTTTGTTTGGGGACCCCAAGGGGTCCGATTTTTTTTTGGGGGGTGGGTATTGTTTTTTGGGTTTTGTTTTTTTTTGTTTTGGTTGGGGAACCCCCATGGGGTCCTCAATCTTTGTTTTTTTTTGGTTTTGGTTTCTTTGTTTTTGGTTGAAAACCTCCATGGGGTTATGTATGTATATATTTATATATATAACGTATATAGTATGTATGTATTTGTATTCTCCTTGGAACCCAACAATGTATTACTGCCAAAACAAAGTATAATGAGTAAAACACATATGAAAAAACACATGGTCCCAAAACCATGCACAACATTCAAAATTTATTCCTTCAAACATATATGCCAAAGTTTTATTAAAACATTGTAAATACCAGTAAGAAACAGAGAACATGGTAGACTTTTTGGGGTGGTACCATATATATATACATATATATATACATATATATATATATATGCATACACAAAGTTTGATGTACGCACATATAATTTATATACATCATATACACAAATTAGCGAGATAACTTCGTTCTCAGAGGTCAGCAGAGCTGATGGCAAAGTCCAAGAGAAGGTGGGCCTATCAGGGCCGCGGCACCGTTCTTCTCGTTGATATGGAGGTTTCTGTAAATGGGGGTGCCCCAAAATGGTTGGTTTATGTCATGGAAATTCCTATTAAAATGGATCATTTGGGGGCCCGCAATTTTTTAGGAAACCTCCATATATGGGGTTCTCTGAAAATGGGGTATGCCGCGTAAACGGATCTTTCAGGTTGTTTTAATAGAGGACATTAACCACTGGAGTCACTGGATTTAGGGGGAAGCTGCTGAAGTTGCGAAACAGAAGGTGGCAGAAATATGCAACATGCTGGTTGAAGCATTCGGGGAATTAGTCTCTACTGGTTTCCATGTGTGTGATTTTTCGACAAATAGACTATGACTTTTGATATGGCCAGAATATCCCAGATGCTCCATGTATAGAATATTTACCTCCATTTGGGCCATTTTTGGGCGAAATGTAGGTAAATATTCCATACATGGAGCGTTTGGGTATTTGAGGAATCGGGTGGTACACCCCCGATACATCCCCGGACCCGGAGGATCACCATATCAGAGATGAATGTAGTCGAACCCAACCCCCCGAAAAATGGCAGGGTCGATGTGTTACTTCTGATGGCAGTGGGAGGTGAGGGAGGTGTATGCAATCCTTCCTTCAGTGACGATTTCCCGATTGACATCTTGATGTGGGATTGGTTGAAACCGCCAATTAACCATGAAATTTCTTGTATATATGTTCACTAGATATTCTAGCCATTCATGCTATAATTCATGGTTTCACAATTGGATAACCAATCGGTATGCCAGGTACATCGCGGTCCCAATGTCGATCCCTGAGATCCTGAGTACATTGATCTACATACATCCAATGCCTATTTGATACAATGTGGAGCCCCCCAGTTATAAGTTCCTGTATAAGCCCCATGAACTATAGGATACTATAGGTATAAGATGGTATAAGTACCATAAATCATCATAAATCATATATTTATTGCAGACTGATGCACATAATATAATACACATTCAGATATAGGAATCCACATGTCTACATAAAGTTGGCACAGCATATATTTGCAGACCAACAGGCTGATCACGACTGGCGGCAGGACCTCCTGGACATGTTGACATCCTTGAATGAAGTGGTCCATGGCTCAGATGGTAGGCGAAGAATTGGATCAACGCCCCAATGTTGCCAAACAATATTGGGGATTATGGGGAATGATCATAATCCATGAACTGCGAAAACCTGGATTTTTTTCTGTATTTGATGCGTGTTTCACAGGGATTGTTTTTTTTGTAGAAGAGATTTTGAAGTGGCCGTGGCCGTGTTCTGTCACGGCTTGCTGGCAAACATAGGTTTGGGAGGTACCAAAAACTGCTATAACACGTTTCTGAGGGTCAGTAGAGCAGAACCAAATGAACGGCAAAAGAGTCGCTGATGTGTAGGACGTTTTTCCGGACCATTCACGTGCCATGAGGATGGAATATGCCATGAATATGCCATGTGTTTTTGTCCCACTGCCATGTGGCCAGAGAGTAGCATAACCCATAGGTAATTGATTGAAGATATTGAAGGCAACTTGGTCTTGGAAACCAAACCAGGTCGTTGGGCTGCGATTCGCAACGCATCACAAAACCGGTGATTTTTTTACAGTGATTCTTCACTCTGCAGCTCCTGAGGTGGTGGGAATGGATAAGGAACACAAGGCCTTTCGAGATCTCTCCAATGTGCGGAGCTTACAGACCAACCGCTTTCGGCATGGATCGAGGCATGTAGCGGAAGCTGATTCCCTGTCTTGATTGAAGGTAAATTATAAGATCGAACCCCCCAATGATGCACTTCATGGTAAGCAGCATGGTTTACTGAATCCATTTTGACCAAAAAGGTTGTTACCCTGGCTAGCCATCCCGTTTTGATGGTCATGTTTGTCATTTTTGACAGTGATGTTTTGGTAGTTTAACAGGTCACATTTCGTAAAAATCACCTTATTTTTATCACATGCAAATCATCGAACCTTTATGGTCCATTGTCCGTACTAGTAGCAAACTTATAAATTACATCAGTGTAAAGGGCTATTGTTTGGTTATAATACCAGTTGTATTGTATCCTGTATCCTTTTATTTTTCTGATAGTCCCATGATATTTCCATTCTATCCCCAGTATGGTCCCTTTATTAATCCATGATATTTCCACTATATCCCCATGACGTTTTCCCAAGATATATTCAGATTCTGATTGATAGAACAGTCAGAAACCTGGAAATATGAGGTAAAATCATGGTAAATATCATTTTACCATCCTGGAAACACTTTTGTCCCATATATAACCCCATTCTATTGAAACACCATTATAATTTCTCATGTATATATATATATACATATAATATTTAAATGATTAATTATTTCAGATATACATATATATATATATCATATTATGTATATATATATATATTATATTTTATATATATACAGTTACAGTATGTCATTTAAGCCCAATCCATTTCGCGACTGAAGCCGCCCCAAGGCTCGAGAGACATCCTGCAGGACGACTAAGGCGAAGCTAGAGAAGTGCCTCAGCGCCGTTAAGCGGCGCCCTTTTTTGCGCCGTTGATGGGTGCTGAACCATTGAAAAAATGGGGAATCAACCAACAAAATTGGTGGTTTATATGGAAAAAATGGGGAATCAACCAACAAAATGTGTGATTTATATGTGATTTAGGATAGCCAAATTGGTTTTTGGCGTAGATTAACTGGTGGGTTTATGGATGTTTATTGTAGATACACATACCTTTCTTTATGCAATTGGATTTATAAACCGAATTAAAACAGGGGGGACACCACTTTTTACCAATTAAGAAGTTGTTTGCCATTGATGTCAATATCTTCAGAATTTTGTATAGTCACGTACAATATAGGCATGCATCCGCATCATGGTAAATGACGCTTGACATTGCTTGACCAAACTTCCTATATTATACACGTGTGAATTATGTGCAATGTGCTAATTATATGGATAATTAAACTGAATTGAACAAACGCCGCATCTTATCCACTCTTAATGTATGCAATATAATATACTGTACATTTTATATCATGTTATGCAAGATTGACAATACATTTATATATATATATACACACATGTAATACACACACATACACACACAGAGCATGCACATTGTGAAACCCAGGTCCTTGAAGGATGGAAACAGCTCCTTGCTGACTGTCACTGGGCGAAAATCGAAATTGGAAAGCATGGATTTTCCCATGAAATATGGGGGGGGGTCCTGCTAATTTTCCCTTGAACCAATCCATTGAATTGTTTGAATGGCAAAAAGAACATTGATGTGTATTTCTTGGTTGTGTTCAACTATCCAGTTTTAGGGTACTATACACTCTTTGGACTGATTCCCGGCGATGGGTCTTGGCGAAATGAGCGTGGACTAACCACCCCTAAACAATGTGCTACTGGAAAACAAATGTGCCAGTGCCAAAGTGTACTATGTAAGCCTCATGAGTCCGAAATTCCGAAAAAAATACGCAATGTTTCCCTGGAAGAAAGTATGTGTGTCTGTGTGTGCGCGCGTACATATGTGTGCGCGTTTCCACACATGTGTGTGTACCTATGTGCGCGTTTGTCCTGTTTTGACAATGAAGATCAAGTTCGAGCACAAAAGTCCCCCAGACCTTATACGTCGAAGACCAAAACTTTGATCCTTGAGAATTTTAAGCCGGCGTTGTTTGGTAAGCCAAAGACGCCATGTGCAGCTTCGATTCGTAGTTTTGAGCTGCACCCTACATGATGAAATCATGTACTCCATGGACCTACAGACTGTAGACAGTAAGGTTGAAATAGCTTCAGAATTCCCATGGAGCCCACATCAGCAATCCTGAACATGGGTTGTACTACTGCACCATTTTATGGTGATTTACTTAAGGAAATGTTGAACAACCATAAGATATTTTGGGTAGCTTATGTTCAGACACCCATGTAGCCCCGCTAGGTCTGATCCAAAAAAATAAACCCGGTTCGCTGGTCACGGCGCGATGAAAATGGCAGGCAAAACAAGAGCTGTCCAATGCGATGTGCGAAGTGGATTCTATCCAGGTGCCTGTGGAGATGGAAGTGGATGTAGCATATATATATATATATATACACGTGTGTATATATATATATATATATACGTATATAACTATATATCCGTGTATATATATATAACTATATAATATATAGATATATGGATTGGTTACAAGGGACATCTATGGTTGAAACCTTGTTTGTTTGTTTGTTTGCTTGCTTGTTTGTTTGTTTGTTTACTTTCTCCGTCATTTTGTTGGCAATTGTTTGGTTAAGTTTCTCAAATCAAGTCCGAGAATATATGTATACTCTTTGGTATTTTTTGGTAGTTTAACAGTTTGCTCTGGAAAAAATGCCTTTTACTATGATTTGCCTACTTGTATTAAACATGGTGATTTTCCATAGAAAAGTCTTAAATCACCAGAGCGTATATCAGATGTCTTTGTTCATTCATTTTAATGAGGAATGACGCTAAACCCGAGCAGGATGGTTTCCAGTCACCAGATGGATTCAAAAGATGAATGTTTGCAAGTTGGAAACTTCTTGGCTAGTTGACGTTACTGAATTCTCTACAGTACTTCAGTACTTCATGGCCCTCAAGTAAACAAGTAGTGAATGTGTCTACTTTGCATGTTCACCCTTTTGGGAGCAGTGGAAGTGTTTGTGAGGTTCACATGGTGGCCCTCGCAAATCTGGCTGGATTTTGAACTTCAAAAAAGGTGACATAGAGGAAGTAAGCAGCAGCTGGTGCTGCATTTATGGAAACAAAATCATCAAAAATAAACCTGATCACTATCTATATTTGTATCTCTATATGGACATTGTTTGTACACTATACAATCATACAAATGTATAGTATGCATCTATGTATACATATATATGTATAAATGTATTCAGTTCACCAAGTTGGCTTCATGGAGCTTTCTTTCATCCCTTATTTTGCGACATTGTTCCAGGGTGGTGTGGACAGCATCAAGAAGCAGGTCAAAGCTATTGATGGTGAGCCATAAGCTCGGTCATCGGAGTCATCGTGCTGATTTTTGTTCCCCAACTGGATAGATAAATCCACTTACAATAAACCTCTGGTTATTTAGCAATGGTTTAGCCATCCAACAAAACGCGATTTTCCATGGAATTGAATGAGATTTTTAGTGGAGATACTCTATTAACGGTCATTTAACCGTTCGTGAACTGGAAGCCATGGCTCATAGAAATAGATGATAAACATGATGATTTGACTATGAATGGCAATTCCTCTCATCAAACAGTTAAATTGCCAGAGGATAATCCTATATATATATATTATGTATCTGGAAGCAGCAAGAGCAACAGACACAACGGGATATTTCAATCTATTTCAGTAGCAAGGGTTGGCGTATCACCATGCCCAAACTTGATCTGCGAAGCATGATCCATTTCATCAGTTGGAGGCAGCCAGAGCCGAGGGGCAGATCAGTAGAGTTATTCAAGTTAACATACCGCCTGAGTGATGGGTTTAATAGAAGGGAATTGTACATCAACTAGTGAACTACCGTAGTTGATTGGGGAGTATGAATGATTATGATGTAATCCGCAATCGGGATACCTATAACTTGTTTACCAGCCAGCATACTTGGATGGGATAGGGGTATGTTTGATGGCTGGTAGAATCTAAGATCTTGGGCCCACATTGTGGATCAAGAGATGAGAGAGGGCAGGGATAAACAACGTATACAATATGAGTCACTACATGAAAGCAGCCTAACTGGCCCAACCATCATGAAACATGTCTTAGTGATGAACCAGTCCGAATACGCACAATTGTCATGAACTACTGGACTTGTCCAAGACAAATTCCACCCAATGATGCCATGATGGTCCTTCTCCGAAGAAAGAAAAAAGAACAGTTATGGCCCTTTACCAGTTACAAGTCAGTAAGTCACCCCATTTATCATAACTCCATTTAAAACCATAAGAATAACTGCTTTCAAAAACTTGAAACTAAAGAACCGTTGGCAGCTGAGGATCAGCGGCCTTCAAGAGCAGTTAGCCAAGTTGCGTGCCGATCGTCGGGAGCACCGAGCAATGTGGCGCCTGCCAGGGATGTTTAACAGAATGCCCTCTGGGAAAGTATAGTAACATGGCTATCGAACATGAACTACTGAATGTTGGTTTTCCATAGCTATGGTAAATTACAGATGGTATCACCGAATGGTAGATTAACCAACAACAACAAGGATTTCTGGAGGTGAAACTGTCTTATATTTGGATAACATTTGGGATCTAATCGGAAAATGATTGGAATAAATATATAGCGCTGGTGTCATCAAACGTGGCTGGCAAGAAAATACCCGAAATGCGTATGGAGGTTCAGTTAAGTTTACTGGGACATTCATTGAACTAAATGGTGGATTTCCAATTGCAACGTTTGATGTGGCGATTATATATATATATATATCCAACTAGCCATATTCCAGGGCTGGACAATGCCCCATTTAGCTCGATGGTTTTCCTTTGATGCTCATAACATAGATTATTTTTTAGTTGTCCGCCATGTTTGATGACTGGAGGGTAGTTGTTTATAACTAGCGTTACTATTTCTTTTGGTATATATATATACATATACATATCTTTTGTCGGCTTTAAACAAACTTAAATCACTGGGCTCAGGTCAAGCGGCAGTGGCCCGCGACAGCGGCTACACGCAACAGGTGAAGGTGATTGGGAAGGGTTGTGATTGGGAAAATGGTCGATGGGGGATACACATTGCATCTTATGGGGAATTGATAAACAAATAAAAATGGGGATATGATGAAGATATTATGAAGATACACTGGGGATACAGTGGGGATATAATCGGATATATTTTCTATATACATAACCCACAATGATTGTGATGTTTGGGTATGTCTGAAAATGGGGAAAAAACAAAATCACTTTGTTAAAGGGAACAGGATGATACACCATCAAAATTGGTGGTATCCTATGGCAGGCGAACCCATATAATTCTGGGATGTTTTGAGTTTTGGTAAAACTTTAGAGGAAACTGCGGAACATCATCCCTTATGTGATTCTGCACGAACCTGACAGATATGCATAGACTTATCAGACAATTGAATATGGGGCGTGTTTATTTACATTTAATTGATTAGTTTTTTTGATGCAGTAGATGCAGTAGATGCGCATTTGATCATTTTTTTGGGATCACTCAACCATCAATTGTATTGTGAGGATTTTCGGCTGCAGCCACCAGAGATGCAGCGTTAGGCCATCCTGGAGAAAGCTCAACAGAGGATTTCGCAAGCGGGGGTAACCCGGGCAGGATTTCGTCCCAACGAAGTCGCGTATGACAAATGGGACTGTGATCCACCAAAAAGGCGATTGAAGATGGTTGAAGTGAGTATTTTGGTCAAAACCTCTACCATATCTTTGGGCACTTTTCGCAATTTGAAGGCGATTGGGCAAGGGAACATTGCGCAAGGATAGGGAATTAAGCAGCACATGATGGGTCGAAACACATCCTATCATGTGTTTTTTTGTAGACTTCCGCCAAGAAGATGGTCAATGACTGAACTACTGAAAACAATATTGGGAGGATGAACGAATTTGTAGATTAACAAATAGATGATATCGATAAAGTTTGTTGTAAACGAAAACGGAGGTTGTGTATCTTACAAGACAACATTGTAAATATACTCTGTACTACAGTATCGTCATTGGATAGTGGGATAGAATATATAATACTGTTTGGTGGTGTCGAATGCCGTATTATCTCCCGCTGGAGGTTTATAGCTGGGATAATCCATGAACATGTCCTAATCAAAAAAAGGGTAGATGTTCAATTGCCACGTTTAATATTTACTATAGCAACTAAGAATAGTGTATCAATAGTGGTGTATAGTCATATAGTATGTTGCTTTGTATCCTATGATTCTGCATATTATTTGTTGTATGATAATGTCCAATAATATTGCAGTAATGAATGATATTATAATTAGACTATATATATATATATATATGTATCTATCTATCTATCTATCTATCTATCTATCTATCTATCTATCTATCTATCTATCTATCTATCTATCTATCTATCTATCTATCTACCTCCTACCTACCTACCTACCTACCTACCTACCTACCTATCTATCTATCTATCTATCTATCTATCTATCTATCTATCTATCTATCTATCTATCTATCTATCAGTCTATCTATCTATCTATCTATCTATCTACCTATCTATCTATCTATCTATCTATCTATCTACCTCCTACCTACCTACCTACCTACCTATCTACCTACCTACCTACCTACCTATCTATCTATCTATCTATCAGTCTATCTATCTATCTATCTATCTAATCTATCTAATCTATCTGATCTATCTGATCTACCTGGTCTATCTGATCTATCTGATCTATGATCTATCTGATCTATCTGATCTATCTGATCTATCTGATCTATCTGATCTATCTGGTCTACCTGATCTATCTGGTCTATCTAGTCTATCTAATCTATCCAATCTACCCAATCTATCCAATCTATCCAATCTATCCAATATCTATCCAATCTATCCAATCTTTTCTCATCTATCTAATCTATCTGACCTATCTAACCTATCTAATATATCTAATCTGTCTGTTCTATCGATTCTATCTAATCTATCTAATCTACCCAATCTTTCCAATCTATCTAATCTAATCTAATCTAGTCTAATCTAATCTAGTCTATCCTATCTATCCTTTCTATCATATCTATCCTATGTATCCTATCTATGCTTTCTATCCTATCTATCGTATCTATCCTTTTTATCCTATCTATCCTTTCTATCCTATCTATCCTATCTATCGTATCTGTCCTATCTATCCTATCTATCCGATCTTTCCTATCTATCTCATCTAGCCCATCTTTTCTTTTTTTATCCTATCTATCAGTTTTATCCTATCTATCTATCTATCTATCGATCTATCTATCTATCTATCTATCTAAGTATCTATCTATCTATCTATCTATCCATCTATCTATCAGTCTATCTATCTATCTTGCTATCTATATATTTAAATCTATTTAAATCTATTTATATCTATCTATATCTATCTGTATCTATCTATATCTGTCTTTATCTTTCTATAGCTTTCTATATATATCTATATCTATCTACCTATATATAAATATTTCTATATCTATATATCTATATATATATCTATATCTATATCTATCTCTATCTGTATCTATTCATGTATCTATTTCTATAGTAGCTATTTATCTATATATCTATTTGTTTGTCTATGAAATCTTTCTATCTATCTGTCTATCTATCTATATCTGTCTATATCTATCGATATCTACCTATATCTATCTATCTAAATCTATCTAAATCTATCTAAATCATTCTATATCTATCTATATCTATCTATATCTATCTATCTAAATCTATCTAAATGTATCGAAATATATATATATATACATATCTACATCTATCTATATCTTTCTATATCTATCTTTATCTATCTATTTATATTTTTCTAAATCTATCTATATCTATCTCTATCTATCTATATCTATCTATATCCATCTATATCTATCTACATCTATCTATATCTATCTATCTAAATCTATCTATATCTATCTATATCTATTTATATCTATCTATATCTATCTATATTTATCTATCCATCTATTTATCTATCTGTTCATCTATTGATCTATCTATCTACAATTCTTTTCTATTCTATTCGATTCGATTCTGTTCTCTTCTATCTATTCAATCTATCCATCTATTTATCTATCTATCTATTTATCGTTCTTTCTATCTATTCCTGTCTTGGCTATGATTAGTTTACCGCAATCTTGGTAACCCTATGATACCCTACTTGGGGTTTAGGTCTGGACCCGCAGCGGTGCTCACAAGTCCGCGAAGTCCCAGGATGGGTTGACTGGGTGGGGGAAATCATGCTGAACATCAGCGAAAACCCCGTGACATTGGAAGCTTTTGGGATTGAACATCATCATATATTTTGATAGCATAGATATGATGGATATAGATAAATAATAGATACATAGATATGATGGATCTATATTTTGACATCTATTATATATAAAAACATTTTCATGTCCATGGCATATGTTTTGAAATGATTTGACCCATCCCCACTTCTCATGTGTGTGTTGAATGTTTCTATTGCTGAAGGTTTTTATCACGTTGCTTGCCTTTAGACTCAGCTGAATATGTTCTGTTTGGCCAGAACCATGGCTTTCAACTAGAAAGATAATCATGCCGATGCATATGCAGTCCAATTTCGGTTGTGATCAGTTGTCATGTTCACTTGTACATACGTGTATATATATATATAATTATATACATATATATATATGTGTACTGTATATATATATACATGAATCAACAAATATGTATATCTACATTCGCATATGAATAGCCAGCAGTGATATAGTCGAAGGAAGTTTAGAAGCCAAACTTCCGACAATATGGACAGATGAAAAGCAGAGATGGGAAGAGTCAGAGAGAAGAGAAGAGTAGAAGAGAGAAGAGCAGAAGAGAGAAGAGCGAAGAGAGAAGATCAGAGAAGAGAAAGAGTCAGAAGAAAGAAGATGCAGGTGCGCGAAAAGGTAAGAAAGTCGCGAAATACTGTGTTTTTTCCAACTACAACTACAACTACACTACACTAATTGCATTACACCACACTACACTACACTACACTCCAATACACTCCACTACACTACACTACACTACACAACACACTACACTACACTACGCTACACTACACGACACTAATTGAATTACATTACACCATTACACCGCGCTACACTACACCACACTACACCACACCACACTACACCACACTACACTCAATTACACTACACTACACTACCCTACCCCACATTGCATTAAGTTACATTACATCACACTACACTCATTACACCACCACAAATGCAACTGCAACTACACTACACTAATTACACTACACCACAACTACAACTCCACTACACTACAACTACAACTACAGCTGCATACATCCAGCAGTTGTGGGTGAGGTGACCGACCAGGTGACCACTGCAACCATTGCAGCCACACCAAAAAGCACAGCTCCAACCACCTGTCGGTCCATCAGTGGATTCGCTCTGCCATCCGTGATTCACAATAACCAATCTCTCCTATAGGTTTACTATTTTTGAAACTTCCGCCACCGCCTTGCGCGGTACTACTGGTAGTGACATATATATATATATGTGATATGCATACATATAAATTATTTACATATATACTAGATGACCCGCACTTAGAATATTAAGTCGATCAACTTCCAGCCAAAAAAATTAGCTGCGGGCTCCCTGCTGAGGATATTATAAGTGCAAGCCTGGATTCGCAGATAGAATATTCAAAACATATATGATTTTAAATGTAAAATCATCTTGAGAATATTCTAAGTGCATCAAATTTGTGAAACACCTCCAATTTGTTTCGCAAAGCAACCCCTGGCTTGAGACTCCATAATATTCTAAGTGCATGGCCTGTGTAAAACATCTATATTTGTTTGATTGATTTGGAATTGTTTGGCTATGAAACATTTCATTTTGTGGATGATATCTACAGCAAATACAGATCTATTCCTATCTACGCAACCTTTCAGCCTCAACGACACATCCACCATCTTTCCAGTCATGGAGTCTGCACGCGATGCATATGATACATTCATATATACATATATTATATTTCTAATTCTATATGCAAACATTGTGCTATTCTTAACGTAGGTATTTAGAGCACGTATACACATACAACCATACTACATGCAGGAATATTCTAAGTGCAATGATTTTGTGAAATACTTGTGGTTTGTTACAATTGTGCTGGTTGGGTTCATATTTTATCACCAGCAAGATATCCAATTGGAATCAAGAATGGTTTATATATATAATATATATATATAAATCGATATTTGGTAGCCAACAATGCTGGCACATTTATATTAATAGCTAGTTGGTAGCCAACAATGCTGGCGTGCCAACAATATTATATATAAAGGTTGATTGTTTGCTACAGGACTGTTAAAAAAATTCTAACTGCAATGTTTTGAAACAATTTGAATATAGAAGTCAAATAGCCAAAAACCACCAAAATTCCTTTAAATTCCTTTAAATTCCTTAAAATTATTTAAAGTCCTTAAAATTCCTTTAAAAAAATAATTCACCACATGACATGGGACGTCAAATTCCTTATTTTTTTAGTACCTTTAAATTCATTTAAATTCCTTAAAAGACGAATTTACCACATGACATGGGACTTCCAATTCCTTTCAATTCCTTTAAAAGTCATTTAAATTCCTTAAAAGACGAATTTACCACATGACATGGGACTTCCAATTCCTTTCAATTCCTTTAAAAGTCATTTAAATTCCTTTGAATTCCTTTAAATTCCTTTGAATTCCTTTAAATTCCTTCGAAATTCCTTTAAATTCCTTTAAATTCCTTTAAATTCCTTTCAAATTCCTTTAAATTTATTTAAATTCCTTCAAATTCCGTTAAAATGCCAGTATTATTATATATAAAGGTTGATTGTTTGCTACAGGACTGTTAAAACATATTCTAACTGCAATGTTTTGTAACAATTTGAATATAGAAATCAAATAACCAAAAACCACTAAATTCCTTTAAATTCCTTTAAATTCCTTAAAATTAAAAGACGAATTTACCACATGACATGGGACTTCCAATTCCCTATTTTGCTTTAAAAAATTCTTTAAATTCCTTCAAATTCTTTTAAAATCATTCCAACTCCTTATTTAAAAAAATACTTTAAAATTCCTCTAAATTCTGAAAAAAAACAAATTTACCCCATGACATGGGACTTCCCATTCCTTCCAATTCCTTGAAATTCCCTTAAAATTCCTTTAAACGTCATTTAAATTCTTTGAATTCCTTTAAAACCCATTTAAATTCATTTAAATTCCTTTACTTGCAGAATAGCTTCTAAATAGCCGCTAGCTAGCTGCTAAATAGCTTCCAAATAGTTGCTGAATAGCTTCTAAATAGCTGCTAGCTAGCTGCTAAATAGCTGCTAAATAGCTTCCAAATAGTTGCTGAATAGCTTCTAAATAGCTGCTAGCTGGCTGCTAAATAGCTTCCAAATAGTTGCTGAATAACTACTAAATAGGTGCTAAATAGCTTCCAAATAGTTGCTGAATAGTTTCTAAATAGCTGCTAGCTAGCTGCTAAATAGCTTCCAAATAGTTGCTGAATAGCTTCTAAGTAGCTGCTAGCTAGCTGCAAAATAGCTTCCAAATAGTTGCTGAATAGCTTCTAAATAGCTGCTAGCTAGCTGCTAAATAGTGTCCAAATAGTTGCTGAATAGCTTCTAAATAGCTGCTAGCTAGCTGCAAAATAGCTTCCAAATAGTTGCTGAATAGCTTCTAAATAGCTGCTAAATAGCTTCCAAATAGTTGCTGAATAGCTTCTAAATAGCTGCTAGCTAGCTGCTAAATAGCTTCCAAATAGTTGCTGAATAGCTCCTAAATAGCTGCTAGCTAGCTGCTAAATAGCTTCCAAATAGTTGCTGAAAAGCTTCTAAATAGCTGCTAGCTAGCTGCTAAATAGTGTACAAATAGTTGCTGAATAGCTTCTAAATAGCTGCTAGCTAGCTGCTAAATAGTTTCCGAATAGTTGCTGAATAGCTTCTAAATAGCTGCTAGCTAGCTGCTAAATAGCTTCTAAATAGTTGCTGAATAACTACTAAAAAGGTGCTAAATAGCTGCTAAATAGCTTCCAAATAGTTGCTGAATAGCTTCTAAATAGCTGCTAGCTAGCTGCTAAATAGCTTCCAAATAGTTGCTGAATAACTACTAAATAGGTGCTAAATAGCTTCCAAGTAGTTGCTGAATAGCTTCTAAATAGCTGCTAGCTAGCTGCTAAATAGCTTCCAAATAGTTGCTGAATAGCTTCTAAATAGCTGCTAGCTAGCTGCTAAATAGCTTTCACATAGTTGCTGAATAGCTTCTAAATAGCTGCTAGCTAGCTGCTAAATAGCTTTCACATAGTTGCGGAATAGCTTCTAAATAGCTGCTAGCTAGCTGCTAAATAGCTTTCACATAGTTGCTGAATAGCTTCTAAATAGATGCTAGCTAGCTGCTAAATAGCTTTCACATAGTTGCTGAATAGCTTCTAAATATAGCTAGCTGCTAAATAGCTTCCAAATAGTTGCTGAATAACTACTAAATAGGTGCTAAATAGCTTCCAAATAGTTGCTGAATAGTTTCTAAATAGCTGCTAGCTAGCTGCTAAATAGCTTCCAAATAGTTGCTGAATAGCTTCTAAGTAGCTGCTAGCTAGCTGCAAAATAGCTTCCAAATAGTTGCTGAATAGCTTCTAAATAGCTGCTAGCTAGCTGCTAAATAGTGTCCAAATAGTTGCTGAATAGCTTCTAAATAGCTGCTAGCTAGCTGCTAAATAGCTTCTAAATAGTTGCTGAATAACTACTAAATAGGTGCAAAAACGTGCTAAATAGCTGCTAAATAGCTTCCAAATAGTTGCTGAATAGCTTCTAAATAGCTGCTAGCTAGCTGCTAAATAGCTTCCAAATAGTTGCTGAATAGTTTCTAAATAGCTGCTAGCTAGCTGCTAAATAGCTTTCGCATAGTTGTTGAATAGCTTCTAAATAGCTGCTAGCTAGCTGCTAAATAGCTTTCACATAGTTGCTGAATAGCTTCTAAATAGCTGCTAGCTAGCTGCTAAATAGCTTCCAAATAGTTGCTGAATAGCTTCTAAATAGCTGCTAGCTAGCTGCTAAATAGCTTCCAAATAGTTGCTGAATAGCTTCTAAATAGCTGCTAGCTAGCTGCTACATAGCTTCCAAATAGTTGCTGAATAATTACTAGATAGGTGCTAAATAGCTGCTAAATAGCTTCCAAATAGTTGCTGAATAGCTTCTAAATAGCTGCTAGCTAGCTGAAAAATAGCTTCCAAATAGTTGCTGAATAGCTTCTAAATAGCTGCTAGCTAGCTGCTAAATAGATTCCAAATAGTTGCTGAATAACTACTAAATAGGTGCTAAATAGCTGCTAAATAGCTTCCAAATAGTTGCTGAATAGCTTCTAAATAGCTGCTAGCTAGCTGCTAAATAGCTTCCAAATAGTTCCTGAACTGAATAGCTTCTAAATAGCTGCTAGCTAGCTTCTATATACATACATATATACATATGTACATGCATGTTTATCATGTTTACATGTACAAAGCATCACCATTGCACATAGGAACGTATGCAAATATTATTCTATGTGCATCGATTTTGTGAAACAGTCCTAAATTTCTATTAAAACCATGCTTTTATGTTTAAATTATGTTATATATGTGCAAAAATCGAATATTCTAAGTGCACTGGTTTTACCCCGGGGACATATGGTTTTAAGGATATTCTAACTGCATAGCCAATAAAATCGAATATTCTATGTGCTAGTCCGCAAGTATAATCATTTTTGAAAAAATAATTACAAAGGATTTAAATTAATTTTGAATCGAAGCAAATTTTTTGGTCCTGGTGAGGTCTGGTGAGGATCCGGTTCCGCCCAGCGGGCAGAACCAGACCCTATGCTTCGATGTCAGACCCGGTGAATCGGGGTCCGGTGTGGGGTCCTTGGGTCCGGTTCCGCCCAGCGGGCAGAACCAGACCCGAATATGCAAGCATTTTCAGGGCGGAATGTGAGAAATGTGGGGTCTGGTTCTGTCCGCTGGGCGGAACCGGACCCAAGGACCCCACACCGGACCCCGATTCACCGGGTCTGACATCGAAGCATAGGGTCTGGTTCTGCCCGCTGGGCGGAACCGGATCCTCACCAGGCCTCACCAGGACCAAGCTTTTGCAAGACACAATAAAACAATACCCCGCCCTTTGCGCATCATTTTTCTTAAACACTATCCCATATTATCCCAGCAAGCTATCCCAACCACTCCTGAGGAAAACACTTATTGAAGAAGATTCTGCATCTCGTTATATATATATATATATACATACTCTCGTAACTTAAGGTCAAGGTGACAATGCAAACTTTCAACCTGGAATTGGAAAACATGGGATAATGCAGCAATTCGTCATCGCGTGCACTGGTACACAGCAAGCTTCCTAAGCGCCGCTCAAGTTTTTTTTTGCTAATTTGCTACTGATGTCACAACATCTTTGGGCTGTGTACTATTGCTTCAACTCAGCTTGCTTTGCAGAAGCACAATCTTGTTTCATGTCTTGCAGAAGAGCGCATACCACAAACAATTCGTCGATTTCAGAAACAACAGCGACCGATAGCCATATAAGTTTAAACAGCGGGGCGGGACAGCAGAACAAATGCAGTCTTGGTAGCTCCCGCGGTCTTGGTGGGAAATTTAAGTTGCGACCTCGCCTTTAACGATCCAGAAACGAGTTAGACCAATGGTTTTATTAAGTGTAAAAGGGGTGGCAGGGCAGCACAAATAGTGAAGCGTTGTTACGT